>JAYMTA010002435.1:0-16554 GCA_036897625.1 Pelargonium cotyledonis | reverse complement strand
CGCGGTGGCTGCAGACCGGCGGAGGCCCCCCTCGGCCGGTTGGACCAGCCGCAGCCGGAGACGCCGGAGAAGAAGGCCGGCCGAGCCCTGGACAGCGTCGCTGGAGACATGATGTTCCAGATCTGCTATTTTTTAATTTTTTTAATTTTTTATTTAAAGTTAAGGGCTTGTTTGGCAATCTGTTCATTTTTATTATTTTTTATTATTTAAAGTTAGTGTTATTTTAGTCATTTCGCATAGAAAAACTAACGGTGTTATAACGGAAACTACTGTTTGCAAGTTCTGGTGAATTTTGTGCAATAGTTTGTTTCACTGATGACACGTTTGCCATAAGTCAATTCTCCACAAGGGTTTAATGCAATTTACCCTTTTTCAAATGCATGGTTAGATATTTCTGTCAACAGCTAATTATTTACTCTCATCAACAATTTGCTTTGAAAATGACACAAAACAAAACAACAAAGAGCTCATCTTATGAACCAATAGGGTTCATTAGGCTTTCTGCTACCGTACAACACTCTTGGGCTCAGATATTTATCCACACATGTAGCTCTCGCCAGAGTTACTACGTCTATGCATTGAGATCATACAGTTAAGTTTGTCACAAACAATTGCAAACTTTAAGAAAAAGAAATCTAAAAACTCACGCAATTAATTAATCATATAGTAAGGTTCAAATCATCATCCTAACAATCAATCCGCACCCAAGAATGGAGTTTAGTTACCCATGCTCAACAATGAACAAAGGCAATACAAAACAAAACTAACAAACGTTATTTCAAATATAAATTCCCAAATGATAAACGGGAGAAAATCAAAATCTAAGATGATTCTATGGATAATCTTTACTTTCTCCTTCCTCTTGAGGTTCCTCTCAAATGCCGAGTCATTTGATATGCTCCATAATGATTTTAACTCCCAAAACATAGCTTAAATATAGGCCAAATTTTGACTTGACGACATCAAACCCAATTGTCACGACAATTTTGAGTAAGTGATCATTGTCGCGGCAACTATAAAAGCCATATGGATATGTTTCAAGATTAATTTGGAAACCCATCAAAATGATGCAGCAATTCTGCCTTTACGCGCTCAGCTTCAATTTTGATATAACATTTCGGTACCCAAAGGACCTCGTAAAAATTCATGTGATCACTCGTTGGAAAGCTATCAGAGTCCTCTACAACTTTTTTGAAGACACAAAATGGATCTGGGTTGGTTTAAGCTGTGAAATTCCTGATATACCCTCTAAGGGTCATTCTGTCAGCAGGCTGTACATTTCACACAGATTTCCTTTTCTAAACCAACTTTCGTGTTGACCGCTTTGCTCCCTTGCATTGATTGATGAGGTCTTTTAGTAACCTGAAAATACGAAACTAAACACAAGTACCAACACCATATATGCCACATATAAGCGAATAAGCACAAAAAAGAGCAATAATCCATCAAAAATCGCTAAAATCACATAAGCAAGCATAAAATGAATCATTGGCCAAATAAGCAATAATGATGATGATGAATTGGATGGAATACGAGTAATCAATATATCATCTAAAACATTTAAAATAGCAAACCATTAAAAAAATGGTTTACCTGGTAATACGCCGGGAGGTACACAACCTTCAGCTTGCATTCCTCAAGAATTTCCCACTTTCCTTAGTGAACTGGATACACCATTAAGATCATTTTCCCAGATGAAGATAAACATCAGTTCCACAACAAAATCTGAAAATCAATTTAGTCAGCAATCGAACATTCTTACTGTTTCTGCTGGAAGCTCATGAACATCACAATGAGGAGGGACTGCTGTACTCTGTAGGAGAAATTTATCTTTGCATTGCATATCTGGAGGATACTCGCGTTGGGCTTGGAGGGTGACTGTCCTCCAGCCACCAATAAGTTGAAATCCAGGAGCACTAATAGGAACTTTTTAAGAACTATAACATGAAAATTGTACGGAAAGAATATGTATAGCAACATGTCAATATTTGTAACATATCTCCCAAATGATGTCTAGTACGTTTATAGTCATTCTACACTACTGATTGCCTACACAAAGGAAAATCAATTTCTGAGCAGCTTATTATAATAATATCATAGCACCAGATTCTTATTGTGTAAAAGTAGAAGAGAAAAACAGTTCAAATATAAGATTGTAACAAAGTAGGAATGTCACCTCTGATGACAGATGAGTCCCAAGGATGTATTACGCCAGTGTTTGGTCGTACAGTGTACTTCTTAGGTGAAGTAGTTTTAACCTAACAAGAAGGGGAAAAAACATCTCTAGTCCAACAAAATCAAATGGAATTTGAAAATAAACCAGCAAATTAGTAACCATCAGGAAAGCAAAAGTGCAAAAGGCATATATAGTACCTTGAAAGCAACATGTTTTTCAGTATTGTTCACAACTTTGAGATAACAATAACTTTGCTTTTCCAGCTTAACTGATAAATAATTTCATGATAGTGAGTAAATTGATACTTTCTAGATCAAAACTATAGTAACAAAGAAGGTAGCAGAGAGAGGTCAATCTGGATTCTAAGCAAACAAAACAAAAGGAAAGTACCAGCCCAAAGAGTCACACAAAGTAATCAGAATAAATGTCATGCTTTCTAACAGAACTCATTAAATTACACCGGTGAAACATCTATTCATTGTGCTAGGATATAGAAATTTCAATCAACAATTGCTATAGTCTATGAGATTTGAAATTGACATTGTAATAAGATTCAACTGATAAAAATACGCCACATACCATTTCTAACTCCATAGGCCAAACACTTCCTCGAACATTCTCCTAATCTAACATTCACTTCATTCCACACCTTTACTAAATTCTTAATCAACATAATATCTATTTCCATGCATCTTTTTGTAACTTATATTAATAAAACTGAATGTCCAACAAGCAAACTATCAAAATGATCAAAATTCTTCCTATGATACAACATCAAATCCTAATTACCATAGATTTCAGAAAATTTTCATCACCCTACATGCATCCATATTGTTAAAAGAATGGAGTGCATAGGCTAAGACAGAGTACATAAAAACTTGGGCTCAGGAGGATCAACAGAGATAAGGTGGCCACCAGAAGCAGCAGCAGAACTCATGACGGCACGCCTCACCGGAGATCGCTCGAACAAAGAAGGATCAATAAAAAAATGTCAATTCTCATACACAAAACAAAACAAGAAAAAAAAAAGAGAAGAAAAGCGGAAACCCTAGGTCAGATCAGGTCATGATTGGATTCGATTCTGAGCTCCAAAATAAAAAGAGGACAGGACAGAGACAGAGAGAGATAATCGAGAACGAACCTGCGGTGGAACGGAGGGCAAGGAGTGTACGGATTGCTCGGTCCAAACTATAATTTGTGAGTAGTCCGAATTGAGCTTCGTCTTCGTCGAGAAATCAGGGTGGATGTTGCTTGCTAGCGTACGGAGAGAGAAGGTTATAGAGGGGGAGAGAGAGAAAGAGAGAGAAGTAGCTAGGTGTTCGGGTCAGTCTCCGGCGCCGGCGGGTGGTGGCGGGCAGAGGTACGATTCTCGATCAGAGAGGGAAGGAGAGTCCAGTGAAGGAATGGAAATGGATTTAAAAGTGCAACGAACTCTATGTGGGACCTACCACTGACGTGTCTTTTCCCGCCACTAACTAAAAAATGTTCATTTACCCGAAAATAACTACATTTTGGTTCTTTCCAAAAAAAAAAAAAAAAAAATCGTTTTGGTATGTTATACATGAAGGATAAGATAGCGTTCGTTTAATAAATTTTAATTCAATTTCAAAGATTTTGAGATAGGTTGTGTATTAAAAATATGTAATGGGAGGCGAGAGAGCTTGGCAGAAAAGACTCAAGCTTTAGAAGACTGAAGCGGGAGCTCGATTAGGCTAGAGTGCCAATTCTCCAAGGACAAGGAGATTAATGGGAGGCGAGAGAGCTTGGCAGAAAAGACTTACAAGTGAAAAGTTATTACTTTTTTTAAACACAATCGAGAGTTCTTCCTCAATATGGTCTTCGAAAATTGCTTTGTTCCGCACGAGCCAGGCGTGCCACAGGGTCAGGAGACGGAGGGAGCTTCAAGGTAGTGAAACACTAAGCCAGACTCGATGATAAATGATTGACATTGCGTAAGAAGATCTAGAATGTTGCAAGGAAAAGACGCATACACACTATCAACGAAGAGAAATCAAACATCGCAGATCTCAAAACGCCGAAGAAACAGATGAGAGCCGCCTCAAAAGCAAGACCACAATGTGAACATAGACTCTGCACAATTGGCAACAGGGTACCTTTGCTTTCCAGAATACATTTTGTTGAGTATAGTGCGCCGCAAGCCACCCGAAGCATTGGGACACATTTGGTGTTTCATCAAACTCCAAAACTAAATGGCCACATGATTCAGACAAAGCAAACTTAGATATGGCCATAGCAACTACACCAGCTCACATCGCCAAGGTTTAATGTTGGCTGAGATTAAAGTTTTCCAAATATGTATATTGAGATTTTGGTCAGCCAAAATCCAAATATGCAACACCTGACCTCATCTTGTTAACATCAAACAAATCTAACATTCTAAGTAAATCAATGAAATGGAAATTCTTTGACGGCAAAGGGGAACTAAAATAATCGCAACATGCAACAAACAACATTGTATTAGGACAAAAGGACGGCAAATAAGTATTAAGTTATGGTTCGTGAGCGATGATGAAGTAAGATAACAGAAACTAATTTCTACAAGTTTATTCGACGTACCGTGCAACAAAATGAACACAAGTATTACTGGCCAGTTATTCAACCTTCACCCTTGAAATAGAAAACATGATGCAATGTATATTGAAGGAGAATCAATCAACTACTTGAGCAAATGAAGTAACTACATTTTGCACAACTAAGAAGAAATTAACGTCTTGAACTCTGGTAAACCTGAAGTAATTGGTACATGCTGGACAGAGACTTGTTGACATAATTTGATTTTTGTTACAATTACAATCATCTAAGCATAATACAATATTTTGAACATCAAACCGAAAGAAATGACAGTTACTCCAAGAACAAAAAAAGACACTTGATGAAATTTAATTGCTGCAATATCAAAGATTCAGAGAGATCGACAAACTACTTTGAAGGCAAAATGAGCAGGACGTATGCAGGGGAGTATTTCACTTGAATGTGGAGAACCTGGGAAGCTTGTCTCTGAGATAATACAGCCTTGCCCTTCTAACCTTCCTGTGCCGGATCACTGTTATCTCTTGGACGTTCGGTGCGTATCTTTAATCACACACACAGAAGAAGAAAAATCATAGATCAAATTGCATCTCCATAGCAATTAGACAAGCATTGCAAGAAACATCACAAAGAATGATGGAACCAAACACTGCTTCAGGAACAATTTCTTCAAGAAAAGAAACTCCTCTGAATCAGCAAAATTAGAAAGGCTGGAATATATGTGAAGGTGAGATCCGGGCATCAACAATTCAACATAACCTAGCTGAATTTTTCTTTTTCATACTCACTCCGTCCCAAAATGAGTGTCTTGTTGCCATTTTTTGTAAAAATTAAGAATTACCATATAATTTTGTGTGTTTTCAATATTACCTTCACTTTCCCACCTACACTCCATGGGCGGATTTGCCCATGTGCATAAGTGATATGGGTAATATGGGAAGAACAATAATATAACAACCTAAAAATAAAAACAAGACACTCATTTTGGGACAAAATTTAGACAAACAAGACACTCATTTTGGGACAGAGGGAGTATTATTTTTTATTATTGTTTCTCATGTTTCCAAAGCATTTTTGGAGTCCTACAATATAATCCTTTAGATTTCCTGAAAAACAATATGATGTATGCCGCTATATACTAGAGTAATAAGTCATGCAATATGTCACGCATCCTACAATAGTCCTACAATAATTCCTTAACAACTACATTGCTTTCAGTTCAGTTTTACCACATCTCATTACGGAAATTTAACATGCAAATCAGGGGCTACTGAACCATTATATTTACCTAAAAACTAAATTTAACCTGACCATTCTCATTACCTCTGCAAGAAAATTTCCACCAAACCAGTTTCCCAAATCTGCATTCATGCCATCACCTCCTCTAACCTATCATTTGGTTTCAGACTTCATGATGTAAAAGTTACTTCAACCTCCTAAACTCGAAATCTACCTTCTTTAACGTATCACTGCCCTTTCACCATTCAAAATACATCCTCTATAAGGGGACACCAATGTCCACATTCACATAATTCTCTGTCAAAAATAATTATGTGAAGGACATTATGACATGTTTCGCTGCTGATTAAAAGCAATGTTATGTTTTCTTTTGGGTTTCTTAATTGATTGTCACTTATTTTCTATCCTACATGTCTGTTTGGGTTTCTCGAAGATAATTGTTGCTTGCGTGTATTCATAAAGAAAGACAGTGAATGAACCAAGTTTATTCCAGAGTGATAAAATAGAGACAAGCAAAACTCTTCCTTCAAGAACAAGCAAAAAGTTCTAATGACTAATGTGAATGGACTTACAATGCGAACACAAGTTCAACACCTACGCCAGCAATAATCCTCCGAATTCGAATTGTGGTGTGAATGCCAGCATTTTGTCTGGATATGACAATACCTTTATATCTTGCCACCCTACGCCTACGTGTAGGAGTTTGCTGCAAGTCAGTGACATAAACAGATTCATGATAGTTTCATTAAGAAGGATACAAAAACCTAGACCAAAGGAATAAAACAAATTACCTTCGTAATTTGAATAATATCTCCGACCCTGATATCCGGAATTGGCCTTTCGCCATCTCTTGCCTCAATTGCTCTTTTATTCAGTATCTGCTCAAATGACAACACTGATCTTATCATAATTCATATCAACAGGAGAAGTTCCTTTTTCAAAACTTCTTTGGCTATAAAAAAAACAACTCCTAGTAAGATGCAACTGATGCTGTACTTGAATTTTCTCGGGTACTAACTTCCTAAATTCACATAATAGAGACTCCGTAATTTGTAATTTTATATGGCATCCTTTACCTACATTTTCTCGGCAAACAAACAACCTAAGTAGATTGTATTTGAATCTTTACATAACTGAAGCCTGAGCATTTTCAATTATGATTCACTTACCCCCATCACATCACCAAGCTTAACAACAGGCTTCCTCGGCGGCTTCCCCTCAACAGCCACAGCTCCAGATTCTGCTTCCTCCTTCGCCTCTGTGGCTTCTTCCGCAACAACTTCAGCATTCTCAGCCGCTTCCTCTTCAGCATTCTCAGCCGCTTCCTCTTCAGCTCTGACGACAAAAGTCCGTCTCCTCGTGGGAGCAGCAACGACAGGGCTCAACGAAACCCTAGAAGTCGAAACTCGGCAGTAGGAAGAGGAACGGCCGGAGACAGCCGCAGAAAACCCCGATTTCGCGGGAGGGCACAGATTAGGGTTCCCCGGTAACGCAAACAACGCCTACATCATCATCATCATCATCAACAATCAACTTCCCTAACAAAATACATGCAATTAAGCATTTACATTGAATACACCGTTGATGAAGAATTTAGGTACCTGAGTGACAAATGTAGAGGCCATGTTGAGGGAGAAGAAGCTAGGTTTTGGATCGAATTGAGAAATGTAGATGAGAGAGGGTCTCAGGGAGGAGAGTTCATGAAGAAATGCGCAGTGAGCTCTCGTTGAGTGTGGTGTACATAGTGAGATAAGAGACAATACAGTGCCTTATCTGTTTAATTTCTTAGAGAAAGATATTTTCTAATTCTTGAAATGTACTGTTTATGCCGCTGGGTCACTTAATTTTATTTTGTTCTTTTACAAAACGGTTTTTTTATATTTTATTTTGTGAAAATTTCTCCCGTTAATTTTATTAACGGAAACCATCAACTCCCGTCCACGTCAGATGCCAACTTGAAAAAGAACACGTGATGGTCACGCGATTGAAGACCATCAATTTAACCGTCCAGATGACATTCCATCTTCTTTCTCCTATCTCTCTTCATCGTGTCTGATACACGCGCAAGGAAAGAAGTAGACAACACAGAGGAGAATCTTACTGTTTGGAAAGTAGACAACGCTGACCAAAGTTCCAAACATTAAGATTCTCCTCTGTGTTGTCTACTTCTTTCCTTGCGCGTGTATTAGACACAATGAAGATCAAACACGATGAAGAGAGATAGGAGAAAGAAGGACACGTCATCGGGAGTTGACGGTTTCCGTTAATGAAATTAATGGGAGGGACCTTCGCAAAATAAAATGAAAGAAACCGTACTGTAAAAGCACAAAATAAAGTTCAGGGACCCCAACGGCATAAATAGTATAGTTCAGGGACTAGAAAAGATCTTTCTCCTAATTTCTTAAAGGTGTCTAGTTCATTTTATCCGAGAAAGCATGGACTGGGCTAAGATTTGGATCACTCTGAAACTATAGATTCGAGCCCAGACTGAGTTCTTGAGAACCAAATTCAAACTAGTTGATCAAAATATGTGACCCACTCAAGTCCAAAACAATCCGGATCTTGGCATAGAAAGGGGAAGGCCTTTTAAGGCCTCATTTGTATATTAATGGAAGGCTCAAATTTTGTTGGGGAAATTACAGTAGCAAGTTTTTAGTTTAGTTAGCGCCTATAAACTATTTTTTGCAATTATTTACTAATTTATGGTTTGCAGAGTTCATTCCATCATTTAAATTTAACGGAAATGACATTGTTTGGTCATGTGTCCAACACATGATCATTTTTTTTTAAAACTCCAAAATGCCCTAAACTTTAACCCTTCTTTTTCAATCTAAGCTCGCCGGAAAATTAATGAACTCGTCGAAAAATTTATAAACTAGCCGGACAATTCATAAATTTTCTGAAAAAACTCGGGTTGATTTATTTTGTTTGAAAAAGAAAAAAATAACACAAATTACTCTAATCAAAATCATGAAAACAATCAAATATAAATAAGGGTTTGAAGCAAAAAAATGACAGCCAACAAGAAAAAAAAATTGAGAAAAAAATGACAGCCAACAAATAAGGGCTTGATAGTGGTCGGAAGCTAGATCTACCCAAAGCCACATCAGATTTGCCCACGATGGTAGTGAGCGGAAACGTTGGTTCATGCTCCGACGAAGAACCAATGGTCTAATGATTGATAAAAACAAATGGAGAGAAGGTTAGAGATTAGAGAATGATTGTTGAAAACAAAAGAGAGAGAGTGAAAGGTTGAAGATGGATTGCAGAGCTCAAATTTTGAGAGGGAGAGATTGAAGATGGGATATAAGTGTCTTTTCGCACATAATTGACACTGCATTTAACGGATAGAACTCAGAATATCATTGAATAGTAAATAGTTTAAAAAAATAGTTCAGAAGTGCTAACTAAAATTTTGGCTTACTACATAATATCAAACTGTATTTATTTCAATTTTGTTACGAAGGAGATATCAATTTTGACACTCATGGTCATGTGACTTGCCCCCTCGTCTAGCTTGAACGAATTTAACCGTTCAATCGTTTGAACTTATGTTGCGACATGGGTGTGCTCAGATCGTGCATATGTCGCAACACAAGTATTGCAACGGTTACACTCATGTCTCAACACAGATTGAGTGTTGCATGTTTTGTCATTCAACCAATTTTGTCACCCTCTAATATACAAATGGTGAACACTTTAAAAAGCTCAAGTGGCCTCTTCGCCTCACTAGACAAATATCATGACAATTTGTTCTTCTTGGAACCTTGAAATGCTACTCCCAAGCTTTTCGATGCTTCAATTTTCACGTTAGTGTACGAAAAACTCTCAAGTCACCCAATACTAGCAAAAATAAAAATGATTCCTTGACAAAATGAGTGTAGGTCCACATTCCAAATTTAGGAAACATCGAAACAGAGCTCTAAAGCAGCAGCAGCAGCACTAGCTCCAAATTTGCCGCGCATAAACAAAAGTACCTGGTACTATCTAACAGCATATTCGCATCATCCAGATTGGAAACCAATCTTTTTGGTTTCGGTTCCTTCGTATAAACACCAACATTCGGCACATAATTATCGAATATGCCGACAATGATTCATGCACTCGCAATCCACGTGGCAACAATCCAACAACCAGCTCACACACCGACTCTAAAACTGCGTGCGTCCCTCCCAAGCGCTCGGATCAACCTCTCCTCTTCGCTTCATCCGAATAATGTGATCGTTTTCACAAGTTTCAGAACCAAATCAACAAAAAAGATTCAATTTTTATGCTCTTCTCTCCTAGTCCGCACTTGGGTTTTGCTCGTCGGAGAAAATAAAAATGTCCCGGAGGAGAATCCCGCCGGGCATTGCGGCGGTGAAGAGAGCTAGAGGCAGAGATTGGAGCATCAAAACGTATAGATACGTGGTTTTGTTGGTTACATTCGTAGCGTATACTTGTTACCATGCTTCTCGAAAACCCAGTAGCATAGTCAAGAATGTTCTTGACCCAGAACCCAATTTGGATTCGCACGGCCGTGCCAATCGGGTCGTGGGTTTCGCGCCCCCATGGCCAATTGGCGAGGTTTTTGTCCGGGACGAATCTGAATTGGGACAAAGATCGAAATACGAGGGTTGGGCTCCATTTAATGGGACAGATGGTACCTCGAAATTGGGAGAAATCGATGTTGCTTTTCTTGCTTGTTACTCGTTGGGAATGTATGTTGCTGGGCATTTGGGGGATAGTTTAGACCTCAGGTTGTTCTTGACAACCGGAATGCTTGGGAGTGGCATTTTTGTAGGGCTTTTTGGGATGGGTTATTTTCTTAATGTTCATGTGTTTTGGTTTTATCTTGCTATGCAAATGGTTGCTGGTTTGTTCCAAGCCACGGGATGGCCTTCGGTGGTGGCTGTTATCGGTAACTGGTTTGGGAAGAGGAAGAGGGGTTTGATAATGGGAATTTGGAATGCACATACCTCGGTGGGTAATATCAGTGGATCACTCCTTGCAGCTAGTGTTTTGGACTATGGTTGGGGATGGTCTTTTATATTTCCCGGTGGATTTATCTTTCTCGGGGGCATTGTTGTTTACTTGTTCTTGCCGGCTTATCCCGAGGATTTAGGCTTTCCTTGCCCGCACATTGGCGAGGGGCTGCCAAATGACGAGGAGGCGCAGCAGAGGAAGGTGGTGCCAAATGTAGATGCCAAAACGGGTCATGGTTCGGGGACTAGGAAGAGTGTCAGGCTTGTTGATGCTTGTTTTATACCGGGAGTGATACCGTTTGCGTTGTGCCTATTCTTTGCGAAGCTTGTGGCGTACACTTTCCTCTACTGGCTACCGTTTTATTTAAGTCAGATAGGTATTGCAAACCTTGCTCTATGACATTGTTATGGCATGCGGTATTTAATATAGCTTGTGAAACTAGCTGTCCCTAGATCAACATTGGTAATGGTTTATGAATTGTTGTGATTTTTATCGTTTTCTAAGTTTTAGTCTTGTTATATTTGATAGTTAATGTCGGCGCATACAATCTTTTATTTCATCTTAGGTCTTGCACTTCCTCGTGATGGTTGTTAATATGTAACGTTGCATTTTTCTGGTTGCCGAGGCACCTCATAAGAAGTTGTTGCTGCTTTTTATTACATTTTCTAGTTGACTTGATGCCCCATTAGGTATTTATCTTACTAGAAGTTACAATTGAGCCGGAGAAATGTTCTCCTCATTTCCCGAAGTTTTGCAGGGCATGTTATAATAGTAACATGTACGGATTACAATTCTGTAAAGAATACTACTCTTCGAGTAAGTGCTTCTCAGGGTTTGGAACAAGAAGGTTGAAGGAAAATTTTAATCCTACAAACAGTGAGCTCAAGTTCCTTTTTCCCGTCTGATATAATAACTGACAGGATGACAAAAAAAACTCTTTTGCCGCTAAAAGCCCATTAGTGATTGAGGTGCATTGCATGTTCGGTTTACCTAAAATAAAATGCTCTGGTTTTTCTAATGAAATTAATAGTGCTTCATCTATCAGAGAAAGCAAAAGAATCTAGTTTAATGTTTTGTATCTCATTTTCCGTTACGATATTGCAGAAATTGGTGGGGAGTATATGTCCGTGAAATCTGCTGGAAATCTTTCTACTCTGTTTGATGTGGGAGGCATTTTTGGTGGAATTCTTGCTGGTTATATGTCTGATAAACTCAATGCAAGGGCTATTACAGCTGCCAGCTTCATGTATGCTGCAATTCCTTCAATGTACTTGTACCGCTCATACGGGAGCGTTTCGCAAACTGCCAACATTTTGCTTATGATGATGACTGGCTTGTTCATAAATGGGCCCTACGCGCTTATTACAACTGCTGTTTCGGCAGACCTTGGCACACACAGTTCTCTAAAAGGGGACTCTCGAGCTCTGGCCACGGTTACGGCCATTATTGATGGTACTGGATCAGCTGGAGCAGCTCTTGGTCCTCTGCTGACTGGGTTCATTTCTACAAAGGGATGGGATCAAGTTTTCTGGATGCTATCAGTTGGTGCTCTTTTTGCGGGTCTTCTTCTGTCACGGCTTGTTGCCGCCGAAATTACTGAGAAAAGTAGGAAGCCAATGCCTTCATCCAGCAGGGTGCAGAGTCATGGAGGTAACTGCATGATCTCTGCCTCGTTCAAATGCTATTTTTTTAAAACTTCAAAAGATGAATGCACAAAGATTTTATGCTGTGTTCACATATTTTTGTTGGCATCTAACCTGATCATATTTTCCACCATAGCACAATAAGAAACTGGAAAGTTCATCCTTTCATGTCACTGCTACATTAAATGGGATCTTTGTCAAAATGTTTATGTTCGTATGTGTACCATCTCCTTTCTGGTCCATCTTTGACCCAAACCCCAAGCTTCTTCTTTCCCGAAAACTCCATTTCTGCCAGTAGTCTCTGGATACAGCCTCATCACTTGTGCATATCTCTAGTGGTTTTGACTACTGAATCTTCGTTTTCCTTTTTTGCAGGTCCTGCGTCTCAGCCATTGTTGAGTGGCCAAAGATAGTAATCAGCCTATAGCCTTACCGTGCTTCAACACAGCGAACTAAAATTGGAAGTAAGTGGTCTGAATAGCAGAAAAGAAGCATATGCACTAGTGAAATTTTGATGGCTTTGGCTGTGCTGTTGTAATGTACATTACATGTTGTGTTACACAATCTGTAGAGCTCTGGAATTCAGTTGAATGTCCTCAGGGAATTGTGTCATATCATCCTTGAAGCTGCTGCTGATGACAGAGTCTAGCTTTTGTTAGCTGTCATGGTCCCAGATCAGTGACCACATTAATATGAGCTGCATTGATTCTGTTGGGGTTAATGTGAAGCTGAAAATAGTACTAGCACCAATGTTTGTTTTGAGGTCTAAATCTTAGGAACAGTTTGTTGGATTTGATGTCAGTCTTGCTTCCATCATTCCCAAAATAAATGTTATGTTTTTTTCATCTTTATTTTGCTCTTTGGATCTTATGACTCTTTGTTTCTTATGAGTTCATCACCATTAATTAGTTTTTGATCAACAAGGTAATGGTCACATCTCGATTTTCGGTTTTAGCAATTACAGTTTGAAAAAGGAAAAGAAACACTCGTTTATACATGTTTAAGAACAAATAGACTAGAAAAATTATTCAAAAGGAGAGTAGGATCACTTAGTCGGACTTCATAATCGAAAAGAACAACTGAACAAGCACCATCAAAATACATGCCACCTTGCCAATAAAAACGATTGACAGTAGGCCGAAATGGGCACTATATACTTTTCGAGAGATCTCTAAATTGATGGTATTGAAATTATGAGCATGAACATGCAGGTTTGGCTACTGTTCTTGAGAATTGACTTTTTCTGACAAACGAATGATCATTTAGTCCTCATTCCGGACAACACATGGAAAGAGACCCACAGATAGTCAAATAATCAGTGAAACAAAGAGCAATTACATTGGATCATCATATTCATTTACAGAAAGCTAAGAAGCAAAATTTCTCTACAAAGACATGGATGTATGTTAAAAGCAAAATTTCTTACAGAACTCAACAATCCCAATTTTGTGATTCTACTTCCAAGAAAAACATAAACACTCTCCGAATCCCATTAATATAATATCATAAGATACAGTTTGCCTAAAGATTTGCAGCCAAACAATCACATTCTTCTTCACTTTCGCAAGTTGCTCTAAACAAATAAGTGAACTTACTACAAAACAAAAAGAAGTGCAATTTACAAAACTGTTTTAATAGAAACTATAACATTTCTTTCACTAGCTTCTAGTTGAGGTAATCTTACATTGGTATCTCTTCTTTATACGAGCAATCACGAACCCTAAAATTCAATTTCCAAAGTTGGCCACAGGTAATACACTTTATGTCAAAGCCTCAGGTCAAAAGGGGTGTCAATGGTATCTAACCTATGACATTTGCATTCACCTTTGGCTATTTTCTCCTTTGTTTTCTACGGCACTCGAAACAATCAGAACATGGAAGTTTACTTTTACTTGTACTTGAGTGGTTGGCTTGGAGCTTGCTGGGTGGCACTTTCAGGTCTTCCACCAGAATTCGCCTCAGCTTATCATTCTCTTCCATTAAATCCTCAATAACTTGCTGGTGTTTCAGAACCTAAATGCATGAAAAACTTCAAATTATTGAACAGCATATCCACTTTCCATATGTGCAAAAAAAAAAAAGTTCAGAGTAGAGACTATGAAAGACATAATTGCTAATGAATCTGACTGAAGGAATCTAAATATGCATTCAAAATTCAGAATTTTAAAAGTCTGCCTAACAGCACAATCCTTTGTACTTAAGATTGTGAAAAATAAAATAATTAATAATCAAATTTTGCTTTGGCAACAACCGTGTTCAAACAGACTGTTTTAAAAAACAATCAAGTAAAAGCAGATAATGGGAAACATTACCATCTGAAGCATGTTGTTTTCTGACCGCAAGCGTCCAGCCTATAAAAGTAACATCCAACAATTAGAATTGCATATGCATTAAACTTCATCTCAAGTCAACCAAAAACAAGTTTAAAACAATATATTTGTTATTGATCATAATATAATCTCGTGGAGTTCCAGCAAAATTACATTAAAAGAATCATCAAGAAAAAATAACACAAGAAAGGCTCAATCTGATCAATGGTTTGTATTTCTGTAGCAGAACGGCTTTCCTCTGGAGTATTGATGAACTTAGGGCATCATGTACAAGGCCTTGGGTAAGAATTGAAAGTGTTATTGGAATTGTTACGGCTACAATTAAAGATCAGCAGGAGGAAAATTGAAACATGACCAGTAAAGCACATTAATCCTCTTTAACTATATCAATAACAACTGATAATGAAACCATTATCAACAATATCAAGCACACAAAACATGCTATACTTGAAACAATATGCTATACTTGAATCATAAGAATAAAACTAATCGAGAGGCAGTATCCAACTAATCTATCAAACAATATGCTATACTTGAATCATAAGAATCAATGAATTAACAAAAGAAACATGCACATTCAACACTCTTTCGGAAAGTTGTTAACATTAAAGAAAGCTCGAACTTTATAATTTGAACATACATGTTTGAGGAAACCGGCACCAAAAGCTCGAGTGACCTTCAAGGAACCTTTCACTCGTTCGTTCATCAGTGCATCAACATTGTCTAGATGTTCAGCTATTATTCTCCAAGCTTCCTGGAATTGAAACAAAGATTTTAAACATGCCAAACAGAACAAAATCAATTCTCAATAGAAACTATATATAAACTAATTAAGAATACAATGTTTTTACCTCATCAACACTAGTGCTGTGATCCTCAGTGAGCTGAACAGCATTCAAACTTGGGGATCGATAAGATCTTTCGCCATCCGATGATTCTTCACTGATCCTCTCCAAATCGTTCCGAATATTTGCCAAACAGTAATCAGGATCCCCCTTTCGAGCCAAAACTGCTCGGCTATCACCCACATTCATCACATAAACATCCTCTCCTTTCATCAGCATTACGAGAACACAAGAACCCATTAACGATAGTTCTTTCACAACTGATAATGGGTAACAAGAAATGAACATATTGCAGCAAGCAACAATAAAACAAGGACAACCATGTCTAACAACTGCATTTAACAATATCTTTAGAGATATATATTCAGACATTCAATACTCTCAACAAGAACAAATCATATATTAATCCTCTCTTAAAGAACTTTTCGATCAGTAAAGCACATTTCAAAAAGCAAGCTTAACAAACTCAAAGTTGCAAGGAATTAACTCATGGAAGATCAAGTACAACACCAAAACCCAAACAAGATTCGGTCATCAACATCTTTACTAAGGAATTCCATGCTAAACACCGATCATACAAATAAATATTAAAAACAAATTAAGAAGTCAAATTAACAAATAATAAACCTTAAAAGCAGAGCTATCTGAAAGTTTCAAGCCCTATTGCACACAAAATGGATTGGATCTCTCACCTTCTCTTTTTTAGTGTGTGTCTTTTATGATTGTCAAATTAAATACAAGTCCAACACTCAAACAAAATCATACACGACATATATTCCCAGATTCGTTCATAAAAAAAAAAAAAA
>JAYMTA010002434.1:0-16554 GCA_036897625.1 Pelargonium cotyledonis | reverse complement strand
ATGGAGGTAGTGGGCGGTCTTGTAGTGTTCTAATGGATGATAAGAGTAGTGGATACAGAAGCATATGGAAGGAAATAAAAATTACAATTACAATTATGATTTTTATTTTTATTATTTTAATATCAAAACTACGTAGTTTTTTATGCATAGATTTGATAATGGAAATGAGTCAGACCATCAAAACTACGTAGTTTAAATAAGTGATGAATATATATATATATATATATATAATGAAGTTGTTGCTAGCAGAGGCAGGCCGGCCCTAGCTTATCTACCTAATTACTAGTATGTGAAAATGACTTACACTGACTCGGTCCATGACTCACTTTCTAGAAGACTCACATATACATACATATCATATATACACACACAACACACAAAAGTAGGTTGGGAGCTCTGGTGCTGCACACTACAATAATTAGTTTGGTTGGTGATTCCTGAAAGTGACCACAATTACTACTGTTTTTATTATTAAATATATAACATACATTAAATATTTTAACAAATTTGCAAGGGTAAAATGGTAAACTACATCCATCAATTTACCAAGTCGGGTTTGAACTTCAGCTTTTAAGCCTGAGGTCAAAATTCAAATCGTTGGCTCTGAATCAGCGTGACCGTAACTCGCAACTGAATATATGATATTCGTATGTCATTCACTCGATACTTGCATTGATCTAATAAGGTTTGAGGACGAGTGATCTTTAACACTCACACATCGGATCGGTTTTTCAAATCCGACTCGAAATTCGAATTGTCAGCTCTAATTTAACCTGGTAGAAAGTGGGAGACAAATATACTATCACACTCCTGTAGTAAATAAGAGTAAATAAGAGAGTGAGTCACAGACCCAAGAAGAGGACAAAGATAAAAAGAAGGTACCAACCAACCTACCAACCTACCAACCTACCAAATCCAGCACTAAAGTTTTAATTGCAACTACTCGCAACTTTTCCAATTTCTCACACCGTCTCCATTTCCATCTCCATCTATAGGTCAAAACAAGACCCTCTCCTCCTCCTAGTATATATATACATCACCTCCCAATCCAATTTCCCCTTACAAACATAGAGCTTTTGCCTAGAATTCAAAAGGGTCTCTAGAAAACCAAACTCACAACCCAACAACACACAAAAGACTTGGAAACAAGTAGGTACCACACAAAAATGGGCAGATCTCCATGTTGTGAAAAGGAGCACACAAACAAGGGAGCATGGAGCAAGGAGGAAGACGAGCGCCTTATCAGCTACATCAAGCTTCACGGCGAAGGCTGCTGGAGATCTCTCCCCAGAGCTGCTGGTACGTTTGTTTTTTTAACGAATCAGAGTAACGCAGGGCTGAGCAAAGATGTTCTTTCTTTATGTAAAGTAACTAAAAGGCTGTATCTTTGTGTATCTGACGAGGCTACTCTACCACTTACAATACCCCTGAAACAAACTATGTTCTTTATTTAGTTGTCATGTTCTTGACTTCTTTCGAGCTATATATGTAAAGTAACACGAGGTTGTATCTCAGTGTATTGTGTTAGCAAGGCTTGGCACTAACAATAACCTGAAACAAACTATGTTGTTTATTTATTGTCATGATCTTGACTTCTTGCAAGCTATATATGTAAAATACCCTGAAGCTAGCCATGTTCTTGCTAAATGATGTTTGATTATGGATTTGCAGGTTTGCTAAGATGTGGAAAGAGTTGTAGACTGAGATGGATAAATTACCTGAGACCCGATCTCAAGAGAGGAAACTTTTCCGAAGAAGAGGATGATCTCATCATAAACCTCCACTCCTTGCTCGGTAACAAGTATGTCTTCTCTTCTCTTCTCTTCTCTTGTTGCACATTGCTTTGTATGTAACCTATTCAAATAAACAATTGGACTCATCGTGATTTTGTTTCAAATTCATCAATCAGGTGGTCTCTGATAGCTGCACGCTTACCTGGAAGAACGGACAATGAGATCAAGAACTACTGGAACACGCACATCAGAAGGAAGCTCTACGCTCGTGGAATCGATCCTCAAATTCACCGTCCTCTCAACAGCAACAGCAAAAACATCGACAACATCAAGCCACCAGCACCTACCAACAACAAAAACAACAGCAGCAACAAGTTTCAAGTGTTGGTTAATGACACACCAAAGAGTAGTGCTATTGCGGCTCCAACACCACTAGCTATAGATCAAAATGCAGATACAGATCAGGTTCTGCAGTATCATCATGGTAATTACGATTTTAGCATCAACAATACAAGTAGTAGCAGTAGCACTAATGTTAATGGAGAAGAAGATTCAAACAGTAGCAGTGCAATGACTACGGAGGAAGTGCTGTTACTTGCACCGCCTACACCTCAACCTTTGCAACTCAACCTTGAACTGTCTATTGGCCTCGATCACTACTCTAAGCCACAACAGCATAATCTGCAGCAACAACAACAACAGAAACATGTTTCATTGTCCAATTACAATTTTAGTACTAGTAGTAGTGAGCCAGTAGTGGTAGTATCAGCAAAATGTTTGAGCTGCAGTCTAGGACTCGGAATAGGAATAGGAGGAGGGTTTGAGAGCCAATCTTGTAAGTGCAAGAGCAAAACAGCTGCTGCTAGTACTCAAAATCTTTTCTATATATTTAATAATAACTGGACACCATTACCTTTGGATTAATTGATACTGTGTTTATTTGATCATACTATATATTCTTACAGCAATGTAATGAACTATTAGATATATAGTTTGGGAATTCATGCTCAAGAGTAGAGCTGGCAGAGTTTTCAGTTTCGGGTTGAAAAGGCCTAACGCGAACCCAACCTGCTGTAGGAAATGTGCGGGTGAGAGCAGGTTTTCCCCAACCCGAATACACAAAGATATGGGTGGGATTTAGGGTCCAAATTGCCAACTCTACTCACGAGACTGGACAAAGTTTTAGACTCGATGTCTACCTACTGCAACCCATTTCCAGCTAAAGATCGCAAATTAGGACGTGTAACAAGGTTAAAAACTCCTAATATTCATCAATGTTTAAAAAGAATAGACCAAAGATCGAATAAGTTTGTTGATTGGGTCCTCGGTTCAATCAGTCTTTCATCAAGTCAAACCCGGTCTTCCACTGTTCATTTTTGTCAGGGTTTGGCCGCGGTCCTGGATTGTTCAAAAACCGGACCAGTCTGCTAGGTCATGGTCAAACCAACTGAGTCAATTTGGTTTTTAAATCATTGTTGTTCTAATGCCTTGATTTAGGTAATGAAGAAGCAAGATGATTAGGTTCTTTACTTTGTTTTTTCTTCAAATATTCTTGGTCTACTAGACTAGACTTGATGCCTGGTGTGGTGGATACTAGTGGCTAGCTAGCTGCTCAAAGCATATTCTACTATTATGATATTGGGTTGAGCTAGTATTGATTAATAGAAAACTGATAATTAATTGGGTAGGTAGATAGATGGTTGGCTGAGCTGTTTATTGTTCTACTTCTAGAAGGTGTGTGTAATGTGAATTGATGTGATGTGGTGTCTAGTGGGAGAAAAAATAAGATGATCCCATGTCATTCACACTCACCTAACTTCAATTCTTTCCTTTTGTTTTGTTTCATATACACATGGAAAACAGCTATAGCTGTCAAATGAGCCAAGCCAACAGGTAGGGCAAAAAATGCAAGTATGCTTATTGGGAAAATTTTTATTGGTCCAAATCCACTATTCTACCAGAGCAGGATGGGCCAAGCAGTTTAGCGCTTCGGATTCCCTTAGAGGTCTCAGGTTTGAGTCTCCCTGCATGCGGTATGGGGTGGGTTATTTGGGTTAATGGGTTTATAGGGGAGAGCTACCCCCGTTGTGTAGATCAACTTCATAAAAAAAAAAAAAATCCACTATTCTAGAGCTGAGCTAGTTATTTTAATGGGTTGGAAAAATCTGCAAGTATGCTTATCAGACCCTTTTTACTGGTCCTAACCCGGTATTATAGGGTCGAGCCAGTGATGACCCGCAGGCTGAAAAGAGGTCTAGCCCGCTTGGGTCGGGCCAAAAAGCCAGCATGTTCATCATGCCACTTTTTGCAGACCCAATCTCGGTATTATTGGGTCGGATCAGTGATGTAAGCAGATCGTTGGCCAATTTGCCTACAACAGCGAGTAGAGTTGGCAATTCGCATTTCTGGTAGTCCTGGCTTAACCCGAACTGATCTACAAGGGGTGAAGCTTGCGGGCTTCAAATTGAGTTTTAGGTTTTTAGTTCAAAATGTGTGGGTTTGACCAAACCTGGTCTGCAAGGGGAGCATGTTCCGGGTTTCAGATCGGGTTATAGGTTTTTAGTACAAAATGTGAGGGTTTGACCAACCTAACTAAAAAGTTGATTGGGTCTACTTTGTGTGACCCAAACCTGCAAAAATGCAGGTCAAGTTTCAGGTCCCATTTGCAACTCTAGTACACGGAAAACAGCAGGCATGGGGAAGGCTGCGTACATAAATAAAACTCCCCCAACCTATCAATGGTCAGAGCCTCGTGCACTATACCACCCTTCTATACAGTATTTTTTTCCGTAATAATGGCATCAACAAGTAAATAATACCTAATTGGGTAGGCCAAGTTAAATAATGGGGATTATGGTTGGGTGGTGGCACGTCAAAGTCAAACTCCAAGAGACAGTTTTGCGTCATTATCATCGTCATCATCAACTAATCTCACTCCTAAAATAATAACACCAATATTAGTTGCTGGTTTGACTTGAAATACAAATGCCAAAAAAACATTAGCAAATGGTGCTATATCAACATCACTTCACTTGTTAAGACATTATCAAAACATTAACTAAATCAGTAAATTAAGATTAAAACAAGATTAGATACACTAACTCACTCGAGAAGCATTACTATAAGTATTATTGCCAGCATAATTCGGTTCAACTGACAAATGGGTTGTCCCATTAAGTTTTGGCAGTGTTGTCTAGGGTTCAAGTCGTAGGTAGTGTTTAAGTTTATGCTATGAGGTGTTACAATGGATATGATTTCAACTAGAGCTGGCAACATGTGCATGCGTGTCATGTTGAAGGTTGGCCGTGTACTATATGGGTCATCATGAACACGACACCCCTATGTGTGCGTGTCAGGCATGTCACAACATATTCATGTTTCTGAGTCTCATCATGAACATACGCCGTTTACAAAATTAGTGAGTCCAAACACGCTTTATGTTGTAAACATGTTGAAACCCGAATTGCCAGCACTAATTTCAACAATGCAGCCATATGATCATTTCAGATCTAAAACCTTAACAAAGTAACTGAACAACAAACAATGCATACAAAGAACATCTCAGCAGTCAGCATTGTAAAACTTACTTGCAATTTGCAAACATGTTCTAGCGCAGTCATCATCTCCGCATGATACATTGGCATCTTGGTGCGATCTGGAGAGAGAATTTGTAGCATATAAATGTCAGCAAATGGCAATGACTATGGAGCACCATGAATGCTAAGCCAAAAGTAAACGAAAAATGCAATTTAAGTAACAAGTATCTACTTACCAATGTACCTATTGTCCAACTTTGCAACCCATTCAGAAATAACATGCTGTAATGTTCATTCCATCCGTCAAACACCTTTTTCTGATCTAAGAAAACAATACGAAATGAATCATATGCAACATATTTTGGCAACATGGAATGAAAAAATTAGCATGAGTAGATGTACATCTTGCTCGTGTTGGTTACTTTCATCTTACAATTAACCATATTCGAGGACAACTGCATAAATATATAATAAGAGAATATTTGCAGGTAGATTTACGCACAGTGATCAGATCAAAATGTTGAGTGGTGTTCTTCACATTTCCACAACCGTATCCAGTGAATGAGAATAATTTGTTCATGTTATCAACCAAATGTAACTGGATGAGACACAGTGGATGAAAAAACTAATTGAGATGTTTCACACCCAAAGAAAAAATGACACTTAAATTGATTACAGAAAAATACACCAGCAAGAAAGTTTCAAGAACTGCACAAGAGATGAGAGTCACCTAAGTGAGACAAGACACGCTCTATCACATCATGCACGTGGACCAAGAAGGGAGGCAAGACAGATGGGTCACTAGGCTCAAACAGAATAAGCTCATATACCATGTTATACTTTTACTCCAACCCGAGGGCCCAACTATTATATCATGTGGCGACAGACATCACATTCTTTCAATGTGTGATTCCTTAACACAATCCAAATTAAAGTTGAAGCAATGAATAACTAGAAGCACATTTTAGTTCAGAACTTAAAATTCAACTATAATATGGTTAGAATCATAATTACACAAGCATCACCAAGTCTGTAACTGACTGAGTCCAATGAGTAGTGGAGTTATTATAAAGAGCGGCCCAATGCATGAGACTCTCACTATTTCAGGCACTAGTACACTAGCATTAAACAATATCAAGATATGACTCAAGATATGACTACTTGTAGAGCAGAGAAAAATTAATCATCGGTTATATAAGCAAGTATAGAACTTACAATGTTGACGTACATCAATATTAGTTCCCAAAAGCGTCACTCCTCTACGTTCATGTCTACAAACAGCGTTCTGCTTGCATTGAAATCTACCAAATTCAATGCCTATGAATTGCTGTGATAAGATATGAATAGAAGAAAGTAGAAATTTTTCCAAAACAATAATTTGAAGACAACTAAACTTTACCGCATTGAGGGCACCGAAGCTCTATTCCGTCACTTTCCTCTTATGAGCTTTTTCCGAGTCCTAATGACTCTAAATATAATCAAGGATTAAGAAAATCATTGTGACAGTAGTAAATGAGCAATTATATAGATTTAACAAAAGCGTTCGAATGAGTCTCTGAATTCTCTTCGTATATCCAAAAGGTCAACATCACATCATACATTTCAGCAAATGTTGAATTCTGTATGCTCGACATCTATACATATCTAGCAAAACCCAACAAACAAGTGAACTCAATACATCAGATAGAAGAACCAAAATGTGTACTAATCATTAACCTTTAATTGCTTCTCGTCGGACACTGGACCGAGCATTGCTTTGAATATCTGGCTTGGACACCCTGCAGAAATAAAGAGCAAATGAACATTACACTCTTTGAGTATTCATTGAAGACCCCATACATTTCCATAAACATAATAAAATTATGGGAAAATATATTTACAGTGGCAAAGCGTACCGAAGAAGAAGAACAACAAACTCCAAGGTCCGAGGACCACCTACCCATCCGGATCCAACTTCAAGTAATATATTTAAGGGCAGATAATTCATAATAAGTCAATGGAAACACCGGGCTATGAAGAAAAAATATGTAATGTACTGTAATAAACAGGAATTATAATCAGTACAATACATTCACATCGATTCTTTTCACGAAAACAGAAAAAAAATGGCTTGCAACTTTCTGTGAATTGCAATCAAATCTCATCTCTATCTAAAAATCACATCATAACCACAAGAAAGGCATGTCAAACTACAGACCAGTTACAGACACATACACGTCCTAAATTAGCATCAAAACGAAGTACCTCCACCAGAGGTTCCCGAAGACCCAGCAACATCCTCTAATCTCAACGTCGTGGCTACTTCTTCAATCATCTTGCCCCTATCCGCCAAGCCATCCACAGCCACGTTCAGTCTTTTCAGCCAAATGTCGTGGTCAACGGGATACGGTGTTCCACAAAGACTATCTACATAATCAGCAAACGCCTTCAGCAAAGCCGAAACCTCACCCAGATGCTGCTGGATCACACGCTTCGCCCAGCTTATCTCCCTCCATTGCAGAGCAGATTCAATAGAATCTTGCGGCTGCATGTTCCCGCCACAAATAAAGAATAGCAAATAAACGAGGCTTTCAGCATCGGATGCAGGACAAAGTTTTCCATGCTGTAGTGCATGAGAAGACGAGAACTGTAAATTAATTGCGGGGCTATCTCTATCTTCCAGAACTGCACGCCCCCACGAGATTGGAACATACAAAAATCTGTCCCTATCAACCACGCGTATAATATTCTCAGGACATATATCACCATGCTGGATATTGGCCATCCCAGCACTTCTTAGAGCAGCAAGGCAGTCTCGGCAGCAGTGGATTGCCTCCTCGGGGCTAAATGGGCCATCCCGAGCAACTATATGAGACAGTGGCTCCCCAACTGGAGATGTCACGAGTATAGGTGTCCCACACCATGGGTGATCACATCGTCCCCCGGGACTTTCCTTCTTACAAGAACCCGAATGCAAGATTCGGCCAGAAGCAATTATTTCAGGCAAATACTTGCTTGAAACTCCTTGTTGCTTCAAGATGTTTAGTACTTTTGTTTGCCTCTGCACCTGATACCAAAGGCTCATATCTTCCCAAGATGGTTCAAGTCTGGATGGATGTGCACCTACGTATAAAGCCAACAATTCCACAGGATAATCCAGAGAGACAGCACTGTATAGAAAACAATTTCCTCCTAACAGTGACTCCTGTACTCTGAAACCTTTCTGGCCTTGCCCCTGGTCGTCTACTAACAATATCTCACCCTGCTTAAGCATCAAACGAGATGCTTGTTTTCTGAATGATGGACTATCACTTTGTTCGAGTTCGACAATCTCTCCTTGATGATGACTAGGCGGTTGGAAAGGGACCACCGCGTTGTCACTAATCTCCATGAGGCAGCATTCAATCCTACGCTTTTGAAGGCGGAGGCTGTGATCTGAGGCAAGTGAGGCTATTGATTTTCTTGGCGGTCCATTCCACTGGACGATTGAGTTGAAAGTTGCTAAAATCAGTTGTAGCGTTCCCAAGTCCCCCCAATTTGCATTTCCTAGCTTGTTCCATATCCGGTCCACCGGTGAGACACTGACTTCTGCATGATACTTTATCCAATCTGCCACACAATGGTACGGGTTATTCGAGTTCAGTTCAAGTTGACCAAGATCACCCCCAACTTTCACTACCCCTCCAAATTTAGAATCAAGAACTAGAAGGAAAACAGAATCACAGCTACTACTGGTATTGGACTTGCTCAGACTTCGGGAAATAAGTATATGAAAACCGTAAAAGAGGGCTTCACAGAGAGTCCTAGCCGACATCTTTAACTCGTTCCCTGACAATATATCAGGCTTAAATAAGACAAACTCGGCTACTTGATCCCAGTGAGCTTGTACTTCACCCCTATTTCTTGATATTAATGCTAAACCGCGGAGCTCTTCAAGTCTTCCCCTAGATATTGCCTTTTCTACAGTATAAAACTTGAATCCTGGACAACGGGGACAAGCTACAAAGAATGGCAATGGTCCACTTTTACGCCAAAATGTGCGCCACAAGCCGTTGACAATGGCATGAAGGAAGTCTTCTACTGTGAGATACTCGTCTTCTTTCAGATCATTGGAAGCATACGGTGAATAAGGCATACGGAACAGTTGTTGAAATAAGACCCCCTCCAAAGCTAAATCAAGCTTGTGAAGTTCATCAATCTGAAAGGGAGACCTAAAACAATCTTCCCCATTTGCTGAATCTGCATGTAAATTCTCATGTACCCAACCCTCAAGGTTCTGTGTAAATACTTCGAGATTAACAACTTTCTTTCCGTAGTCCTTAAGCCCTTTTAACACTCTTCTGGAAGTAGAATTAGAAACAAGCTTGCTAGAAGATGAAATTCCAGATAGACTTTGATTGGAGATAACTGCAACACACACAAATGCACCAGTCAATAATCAAAAGAAGCTTACGTCACTACTAGTAGAAGAAAAGGAGACAAACAGTATCATTGAAACAAACCAGAACTGGCCTTCCGGAAACTCCCATCCAAACTTTGCCCAGGAGACGAACCAAAGTCATTTTGCGAAAGACCTATCACATATGATTAGTGAGCTTAACATGCAACCCATATCTCACATATCAAAATACAATGTACAACTACACTTGGATAAAACATACAGACAAGTGATCTATTGAATAACACACGAACCAGATTTAGACTTCCTGAAACTTCCATCGAAACTTTGGCCTGGGGATGAGTTGAAGTCATTATTTCGAGAGCCTGTAGAGAATGCAAGGCATGATTAGAGAATGATGTTTTAGTGACATTCAAGCATATGTGGTAAACCAGGCACGTGGATATTAAATTTCAAAAATCATCCATCCCACTAATCATTGGATAGATGCTTTCATGCAAAGAGAAAAGGAAGGCAAGACCGGTTACTAAAGGAAGTAGTTGGGAAGAGAAAAAAACTACTCTTTAAGTACCAAAACAAAAAGACATTGTTTGTAAATGGTAACAATAAAACAGTAACAACTACTATGCTATCATTCATAGACGTATTGAATGTTCTTCCACTATATACCACCCAAATCACACGAGAGCAATGAGTACTAGTTAAAGAGTTATTGGTTGAGACTCAACCAAGACACAAAGGAAATTGAACCAGGCGGGCACGGGGTGGGTATGAGTATTAAATCTTGAGGTGGCATCTCATCATTGGTTTGGTCATTTTTTTTTTCATCACAAAATTCAATTATAATTGGGACAGATCTTGTTCCTGGGAGGCCCTAACCCTTGCACTTGAAAAGATGTGCCCTAAGAGAGCACTTGCAAAGTCTTATATGGCAATGGACCAAGCCTCATAATATATAGTAACATATAAGAACTAGCCAAAAAAATAAATAGAAAACCACATTACCCATCAACTATTTCATTAATGTGCCATCAATGCAGCTCATATAAGTATAAATGTATCCCCAGAAAAACATTAACATGACAAATGCAGAGAATAAGCATTAGCTAGAAGACAAACACATCATAGAAATTATTCAGAAAATGGAGAGAAAGGCTACATTCTAGTACAAAGATGTGCACAAAAGTCTAAGAGGAGATAAGAATAACAAGTAGACCTGACAAGGAAGATAAGAAAATGCAGTCAATGTAATGCACAAATATATTAGAAGAACAAGCACTACCCAGAACACTAAAAGCAAAGAACATAAACATAAAATAAAAACCAATGCAATGTCAAAATATCCAGAAAATGGGGAGGGACCCAGATTTCATTTTTGCCAGTTCACAAAATTTTGACAGCAATTTGCAGAAAATATGGAAAATTTACAGTGCAAAGAGTGCGCAGAGAGAGGAATCACCTAATTTCATGGTGAAAATGAGATGGGATTGCTGAAAGATGAGAGCTTGATAGAGAGATCTCAGGATAAATCAGAAGGAGCGTAGTGGGTTGAGCTCAGAAAATGATAATGTGAAGGAGAAGAGAAGTTTCAGAGACGCCATTGCAAGTAGAAGAAGCTGAGAGAGAAGCGAAAACAAGAAAAATGCTGCAATGCGTTGCAAAGTAGGAGAGAGGGAGAGATAGAGAGAGCTTGAAGAGAGCAATGAGAGATGAGCATCTTCTGTATTTGCTTTGATGGAAGAGAGAGAGAGGGTTCGGGTCATGGGTCATGTGTCGGGTCATGACCAAAGCAAGGTGCTTGGTTGGTGTGTTTTTTGTATAATGATCATGATTGTGTCTTTTATTTGTGTAGTCAATGATATTTTATTACTTCAAAAATTACTTCTATATAGTTAAATTTGTCACACACAAAAAAAATTGTCAATTTAAATTTTGGTTTCAATTTTTCTAGAGTTCTGTTTGAAAAGACCTAATCCAAATTTAATAGGAAACAACAATGAATTTTTTGGATTTTGCTTGTAAAATGAGTGAGATCGTGTAGATTTGTCCAACCTAACTAAATTTAAAAATTGACCCATAAATGGTTATTGAATATCAAATGCATGTAATTCATCTAAATTTTCATCTCTAAATAAATTCAGTCAATTTTTTAATCAGACCAAACAAATATAGATAATCTCACACATTTATATGTAGAACCTAAAATTTTATCCAATTCTCAAAACCCTTTTAAACTAGATTCAAGTAGATTTGACATTTTGGATCTAAATTTGCATTTACTCCTAAACATTTTGCAGATCAACTATGCCTGAACCTGCACATTTTGTATCTAAAACTTGAATCTAATCAACTTGACTAAACTTATATCCATTTTGAATCAAATTCATGTCGTGCATTTTCGACCCGACCTGATGTCTGAATTGTAAGCTCTAAGTTCGGGACCGAAAAACGTAACCCAAACTTGATCCGCTACTTAAATTGCAACAAAACTCAACCCGATCAACCTCCCAAATAAATCCTCAAAATTTACATTTTTTTGGGTGATTATAGGATTGAAACCAATGGTATGTAGACTTAAATATTGTGCAACACCAATGCAAGTACAAAAGGCAAGAAAATGAGAGGAGACAAACATCAAATCAGGCCTTGAAACAGACATATTTTACTTAATTAATATAGTGTTTGATGTGTGTTTGGTCCCACAGAAAATTATGGGACCAAAACTCCACACAAAGACAGCACAGAGTCCATGGCCATGACTGTGTCCATCACTAGGTTTATTTGAGAAAATGTCCATTTTTTTAATCTTATTCCAGATAGATTCAGTACCTCATGTTGAGCTGGCAAACGGGTCAAAAACCGCGGATCATTATGGATATAGATCAATAATATTGGACTCATATAGTCACACGAGCAAACGATAATTCAACAGATACACTGTATATTTCGACTTTTGGTCTGTTTTGTTAGCAAAATGAGTGGCGCTTCGTGACTAATCATTGACCTGACTTAGTAAGATGGTATATACCGACAGAAAGTAGTGTGATGGGCATGCTTGCATATTTTAGGTCGACTTGTTTAGGCTCAAGCCTGACCCATTTGGTCAAAGTCGTGCGGGTAATCATTGATCCATCTACAAGTAGGTAAAAGGTAATTTGAAAGGCATGCGAGTATGGTTTAGTTCAGTGAAAAAAAGATTAATCGAGTTTGAACATTTAAATATCGAGTTAATAATCAAATTAATTCAGTTAAACATGGGTTTAAATTGTAAAATAGTATTTTAAATTAAAATATTGGGGGTACAGTCAGCATGCAGACCCTATTAATTACAACTCAATAGTCAGACCCATGACTTCAATTTTGAAGAGCCTGCAGCAACCCAGTGACTGCAATTTTGATGTGGTTGGGTGGTGAATGGTCCCAACTCCAAATCTCTAGTGACTTGTGAATTAACTACCGTTTGGTCGGGTCGGATCAAACGTGTTATGTCAATCTTTTAATCATTTAATTATCGTGTTTATAAATATAATATGTTTGTTTCGAGTCGTGCATCACATAGTCACCAATATGAGTACAAAAATTTAATATGAGTAGTCTTTTCGCATTCATATATTCATTGAAGCGGCTGTAATTTTAATTTTTTTCGTGTTAAACTCTCGCAAACTTGACTTATTCCTGCCTTTAACTCTTTTGAAAGTTTCATTATTTTACTCACATTATTCGACTTGTATCTTTGTGGCTTCGGGAGACTTAAATTGAGCCTTCTCAAGTTTCGAGAAGGATTAGGTTTGAGTAAATCATAAGGAAGATCAAACAATCTTGCATATTTTACATGTAAAAACTGAATCCAGCGCATAGCCCACGACACGAATGAGTCAAATTCGAAATATTTTTTCAACTCCAAATTTGAACCGTCGATCCTTCCGTCGGTGTAATATAATACAATAAAAATGCACTAATTATTACTTTTGTACCACTGCACTTGAAGGAATTGAATGTAAGTTGTAAAGCAACAGAGCATGCTATAATGCAATTATTATGCATTACTCTCATACCCTAACTACTTATTAATATTCATGAGTTTTTCTTCGAAAAATACTACTATAAAGTTAAAATATTTTATGAATTTTTATATTTTTCTTTAAATACCATATATTGTCAAATTAAATTAATTAATCGTAAATTTTGTTGACGCAACATTTGCAATTAAGTAACTATACTTCGGGTGAAACTTCAAGGTCAACATTCAATTGAAAATCGAATTGTTACGTTTGCTTAGAAGTGGTAATTTGAAGTTTTGGGTTGCGGGTTGAGAAAGACTAACTCAATTCGACCTGAAAAAGAGTTTGGGCCTGTCCAAATTCCGCAATAATCACCGGATAAACCCGACCCGTCCGATCTAAATTTTAGTATCAATCATTTTTTCGATTAAAATTGTCTGCTCTATCAATGGGCCCAATAGGCCCAAAAGGGTTGGATTGGGCCTGGATTGAACATTAGGACACAAACTATGAACAAAATTACATAAAAACCATTCCTAAACCCTAGCAATAAGCCGCGAACCCAAATATAGCTGTTGCATTCGGCGGCTAATCAGAAACCATCACAGAGTTGAGATCTTCAACTGCCACAACCTCTCTCCGTCAGTTCAATTCAAACCCATAAGATTCCTATCATTTTTGGGTGCAATGATCCAGACCCATCTCTCTCTGGTCTCTCATTTCTGCTCAGATCGAGCCTGGGAAGGGAAATTCGAAAAAAGTTTGCATTTTTATGAAAGTTGAGTGATTGATTGAGACTGGTTATTGATCATTCACCCAAAAATGATGTAAATCATGGGGTTTGCTATTTTCTCATGGGTTCAATTCAAATCTGTCTGTCTCAGCTACAGAGAGGTACATTATGTATATAATTGTTCAGATTCTGTGTTTTTTGTTTTTTTAATATGTTGATCACTTACAAGCTCAGTTTTTGTTTGAAATTTCTGACTCCTTTGTTGGTTTCAAGCATTTATTTCTGTTTGGACCTTAATTAATATCTCAATTAAGGTACTGTATGTGCTCTAGTATTTAAATATTACTAAACCAACTGTTTAATTAGTGTTTATTTTCAATTTCTTATGCCAATGTTCAAATTGGATATATAGTTTTAAAACCGTGGTTTGAATTGTTAGGCTTGATTTAAATTTTCTTGCTTTTGGGTCTTTTATCATCACATTATTGATGTTGATTTCGTTAGGGTTAGGTTTAGCCGTAGTAGACTACATATGGTGGGTTGAAACTTATGTTTGCAACATAGAATAGAGTACCATGTCATTTTTAAGGATGTGATCTCACATATGAGTTTGATGATAACCGGTAAATGATTGAATGCATGATTGAGAATAATATATTCAGTGTTGTTGTTGGGAATGGGAATGAATTGAGTTGATGATTTCTGTTTGATGTTCCATTTAATTGCCAATAATTGAACTCCGCCATAGCTTGCCTGGGTGAGGTAAATTGAGTATGAAATTGGAAATAAAAGCATTTAGTAGTTGACAATAGGGAATGGATGCTATTAACTGATATAGGGTTGTTTGACAATGGGTATAATATTGTATTTATGTTTAGAGTTTGTTTTTTTATACCAACGTTCAAATTGGATTCCTAATTTTTAAAGGGTGGTTTGAATTGTTTGGGTTGATGTAAAATTTTGTGCCTTTGGGTATTTTATTTGCACATTATTGATGATGATTTCGGTTGGTTTAGCTATAGTAGACTTGTGGTGAGTTGAAACATTTTTTTGCCACAAACAATTGAGGAACATTGATTGGATTGGTTTTACATTTATGGTCAATAGTTAAGCCCTAAGGTATTAAAGGTATATAATTGAATGCAGGAATTGAAATAGAACATTCAATTGCTGGTAGGGAATAGGAATGAATTAGGTTGATGGTATCCTATATTTTTTTCCATTTAATTGTCAATAGTTAAATGTCAGCCTAGCTGGAGATAAATAATTGAGTACGAAGTTGGAAGTAAATGCATTTAGTGGTTGATGATAGGTAATGAATGCTATTTACCGATTTAGGTTATTTTTTAAGTGAGATTGAGTTTTCTTCTCTTTATCCACTATATAACATGAACTAATATTCATGATTAAAAGAATGACACTTCTTTTCTGTTGAAATTTAGCTTCATTTACCTTGAACAATTATGTTATGCGACTGTGGTTTTATGGTGTTTAAGATATTCTTAAACTTCCCCCAACCCGTGTTGATGTGTCCCTTTGGTTAAATGCAGAGACTGTAGCCTCCTCCGTTCAATTTGAGCATTTGGAACGGAGAGTTATTATTTGTATAATCTCCCCTTATGGTCTCCAATCCAAAACAAACTTTTACCTCATACTCTGATAAGGAACTAGTCTTACTCCTATCTTTGAGTTGAGTCTCATGCAGCGACAGGTAAAGGTAAGGCTAGTGAGTGGCCCTAAGGCTCGAGTAACTTCAACTCCGTGCCTCTTTATATCACAAGACTTGAGCTAACACACTACGAATCTTACTTTAGTATCGAGTATCTTCCTTCGCATTTAGAACAAAAATGCTTTTTCATTGTCAGCTTGTGGAGAAAAAGACTAATTTAATAGAAGTAAATATTTGTCATGGGCATGTGCAAAACTATTTGTCGTGGGCATGTGCAAAACTAGATGTCTACATGTGTTAGGGAGTGTTGATGTGTCCCACTACTCCCACATAGATTAATCGTGGAGATTGTAGCAAATCTTGTTATGATAGAGAGAATCAGATGAGAAGAGATGAGAATAAGATTGTATTAGAGATCTCTTAGATTACAAAGGATAGGGCTTTTTAAATAGAGCTAGAGAGGGACCTAAATGGCATAAATGACCCTACATACTAAACTAATTA
>JAYMTA010002433.1:0-16559 GCA_036897625.1 Pelargonium cotyledonis | reverse complement strand
CATACCTTACAATGTTCTCATTGCTGATTGTGGAAAACGCATCTTCCTCTTGCCACAGGTATTAAAGTTTAGGTTTTGTGTCACTAATGCTTATCATCTATCACAGTTATATCAGTTGCTTAATTTTCACATTGTGGCATGAACAAACAGTGTTATGCTGAGAAACAAGCCCTCGGCGAAGTGAGTGCCGAGCTTCTGGACACTCAAGTAAACCCAGCTGTGTGGGAAATTAGTGGGCACATGGTGCTAAAGAGGAAGAAGGACTACGAAGAGGCATCAGAAGACAATGCTTGGAGGCTCCTTGCGGAGGTATCTCTCTCGGAGGAGAGGTTTCAGGAAGTGAATGAACTCATTTTCGAGGCCATTGCTGCTGGCGTTGGTGGTGTCACTCAGGCGGAACCTGGTGTCAAAGTTCAATCTCGTGATGAAGTGGACGCTGCGAACACAAGCGCCCGCACCTTGGCTAAGGGGACTCACGAATGCCTTGTTCAGCAGTGAGAACGAGGCTTCCATGAGCTAGAAAACGACAGTGGTGGTCGTGTTTCTGTGCCTGAGTATTGCAGTGCCTGATGCTGCTGTGGTGTGGTAATAGCCTAAATAAGCAAACTCAGTTTGCATTGTGTGGTTTGTGATTTCTGCATGTTGGCTTTGTGACTTGTGTCTGTCTATTTGTATTATTTTCTGGACGGGATCGTTGCAAAAACATTGTTGCATCTGATATTTATGATCCAATGACATGTCAGATTAAGACCTAAAGAGACTTGTGGATTTGCAGTGAAAATTTATTGACTTACTACTTTGAATTGGCAAAAGTCTGAGTCTCACAGTTATTTTATACAATAATCATTAAAAATACAATGTTATAAAATAATTGATTTAAATCCTGAAACTTACGTGTGATTGTCATCAATTCAATCTAGACGGCCACTAAATGTTGAGTCTGCAATACAAAATTCACTTTCTTATTCCACACTCCAAGTAATACATCAACCAATTCCTAGCAATTTCCTGTGGTTTATTTACTTTATATATCTAAGTTTCTGTGAGTTCCATTGTTTGAAAACAAATGGAAGCATATTTCTGATGTAGATGATTTCATGGCGTGGGTCAGCGACGAAAGAGTTACTTGTTTTTGCACTTTCGATGCGTACACGAGGAAAGAAGATGGCATCGACTTCATCAACAACACTGTTATGCGCCATCCCTGGCTCAGGGCAATCTGCATCAACAACAGACCTATTGGCTCCATTTGCGTGACTCCAAGTTCAGACAAAGACAGAGAGAGGACTGCTGAGCTCGCATATTTTCTGGCCTTTTAATATTGGGGGAAAGGGATCGCCATGCAGGCCGTGAAGATGGTGGCGTCCGCCATATTTGTTGATTGGCCGCACTTGGAGAGACTGGAGGCAATGGTTTTTGCTGAAAACGGGGGGGCGCCGAGGGTGCTGGAGAAGGCTGGTTTCCGGAGGGAAGGTGTTTTGAGGAAGTATGTTTTTGTGAAGGGGAGGAGTAGAGACTTGTTCATGTATAGTTTGCTTTCCAATGGTGATCACAAAATGTCATAGGACAGTACTGGCTTGGGTTGGGTTGGAAGAGGAAATCTTATTATTGAAATGATAATACTACTCTACAATTATAGCCTACCAACAAACTTTTTTTTTCTTTTTTTAACATTTAACCCTTCAGTTACGTCATTTTATTCAGTCAAGAACTCTATTAATCCTCAAGTCAAACGAGGACTTCACTCTATATCATGTCAAAATTTTAAAGGATTAAATAGTTTCAGACTTCTTGAACTTTTGTAAATTATAGAGTTGGCCCTTTCTCTAGATTTTTAGTCGTGTCATTCATACACTTTCATTTTTTTTTAATTTAATACATGTATTCTGCTATAGTAGGTAAAAGACCATTCATGCAACTCTCGTTCCACGTAAGCCATCCACGTCACCTATCCAACATGGCATTTGAAACGGCTAGATGGAATCACATATGCTCCTCTCTTCAACACCTCAATTTCGACTCTAGCTCCTTCCTCCGCCTCTACAAGTTCGACCTCTTCGTGAAGCAGATCCTATCCCACCGCGGCGATGACGATAGATCGATCATCGTACATCTGATTATTCTAAACTGTTTAACGATAAAATGTCCTTCAATGAGGAAACTAAAAGTTGTCATCAGCTTCCCAACATTGAACCATGTTGAGCGGTTGTAGGTGCGGTTCTTTCAATTGAAGACCGATAATCCCAATAGCGCAAAACATCATGTTTTCGAATTTAAATAGGCAATCCAATTTGTGTTTTGGGTGTTCGTGTTTGAAAAAATTTTGTTTGATCAATTGTCCCATTAATTAATAAGAACACTGATGTTTTTGAGATCTCTGCTTCTCGACTTGCAAGCTTGAGCATTTAAGATTCATACACTTATGGAGTAAATAACAAAGTTGTGGTTTCTGTGTTCGATTCTGGGCATGTTTGTAATCGAATCTAATTATCTAGAAAAAGCTTTTGTTGATGTTCAACAATGTTTTAGCCATTGGAATAAGGAGGAAGCCTGTTTCATATAAGCGCTTGAGGCTCTACACAAAACTTTATAATCCACAAAAGTTTAGAAGGTCTGGAACCATTTAACCGTTATATCTTAAGATTATAAAATTTCTTCATTTTTCCCAAATAAGTCTCTTGTATTTTGTTTTTGAAAAAAATAAATATTTAGTAAGTGATGTGATTTTTTTGACTCGCATGGTAATGTGCATGTCTTCTTATCCACATTTTACTATAGTTGTAGTGCATATATCTTTGGTTTGAAGTACTCTTGGGGGGAGAGAGTTGGAGGCTAAGGTCTTGAGGATGAAGTTGAAGGTTGGGATCCTATTCTTAGGTTTCTTGAACCTATACAATGGTAACACATAGTTGGCGAAAAGCTTAAGTGTGTGTATGAGAATCTACTTTAGGTGTGAGAGTAAACATTTATTCTGTGAGGTTCAAACCACATATTTTTAGGGAAGACTCAATGTCCCCCCATTTCCCCCTGTTGGAAATATTCGCTATAGACCAATCATTTGTATGATTGTGATAAGACATTTCGTATCTACATCCCATTAAACGCGGTTCCAAATCTTTAGACACTATGAGAGAGAGAGAGAGAGAGAGAGAGAGAGAGAGAGAGAGAGAGAGAGAGAGAGAGAGAGAGAGATTGTTGGGGTCATTTGTTTTCAAGAAAAAGTTTTGGGTGATCTCTTATTAAGTGACTAATACGCAAGAAAAAGTCATTTGTTTTCAAGAAAAAGTTTTGGGTGATCTCTTATTAAGTGACTAATACGCAAGAAAAAGTTTTGGGTGATCTCTTATTAAGTGACTAATACGCATGTTGCATATGTAATTTCCCTCCAAATGTTTTTGGGTAATCGCATGTTTTTTGTTTCAAGTATAGGGTACCCCTATGGAGTTCTTCTCTTCAAATTATAATTACATTTTATATTTACAGACATTATTTAAATTTATTGATGTGACATGGGTATCAATCTATAATAATGTCCTAATTATGTCTAATTATTAGTATTTGATTATATATAAAAATCATAAACTAGAGAACCAATAAGAAGATGACATGTGACACTTCAAGACAGGTCATTCTTCAGACTTAACAAACCCGATCAAGGGCGCGATCAACCCCGATCATGGGTTGAATCAATGGACGGGTCGTACTTTCATAGTGAAGACACAACTTGACATAAGAAATCTCCAACTCAAATGGTAAGATGGAGCATATTACAATTAAGGGGTTATGGTTTCAAACCCTAGATATGATGATCCTATTTATTTTTTGGAGCGCAAATTAGTTGCAAGTCTCTTTCGCATTTCATCTATCCTAATAGGAAGTCTTTAAATATCACCATGCACATATAGACTTCCTCCTACATTCACACCCTTGAGTAAACGTCCACATCCGTACCTTGATACCGCGGCCACACCTAGCTTGCATGCATACCAAGCAAAGCCTTATAAACCTCGCAAACACATCATTTCGCTGACTGCATCCGCATCACTAGACAACCACCGTGTGAGCCTCCTTTATTCGCACATGCTATCTTACATAAGACTCGTGCACATACTCTTTGGCAAAGATTCATACTTGAGTATCATATCATCGACTAAAGTGTGAGAGACTGAGACTCCGCTTTGCCCGTTCAGCCTAGAAGGTTTACGAAGAATGGAGAGGCTAATCCCAAAAGGAAGGATCACACCCAATCTCTGCATTGTACGATGAACCTGGAGGGTTCATAGATAAAGGCGAGGGTGATACCAAGATGATGGACCATGCCTAAAGCTCAAGAGAAGAGAAGCAAACTTGCATGTGGGCCTTGGCACATTTCTCAAGAAACCAGGCACCATCACATCGCTAGATGAGTTAAAGGCCTATAAGTAGAGGCCTCTACCAAAGTTAAAAGAGTCAATAATTTTACTTCTTGAAAACAAACATTCCAAAGAGCACAATAAACCTCTCAAGCGTTTTCTGTGAGTTCTTCAAAATGTTCGAACGTTTTTCAAAGATTTTTGAATATTTGAATTCTTATTTACATTTGTGTGGAGATTCTGATTGTCAAGCCGAAAATGATCCCTTCGAACATACATCAGTAGTTTATGTTTAAAGTGTGTTGATTTGTGTAAGTGACATGACGTTGATAATCGACTAGAAACTTCGACCTTGTACTTGGACTAGGAACTCCAACTTGGGACCCTTACTCGAGTCCAGCGAAAACTACCTTAACATTTGATGAAGAAAACCAATTCGACATTTTGTACAAAAACTTAAAATTTGACCAAGTAAAAACAATTGAACCAGTATTATGATTAAATTTGGATATGGCTACAGTCTCATTATCATTCACAATATGTATGTATTTTTATTAATTTGCTTTTCAACATTTAGTAATTCAAATAAAAAAATTAATTAAATAAACCGGTCTCTCCACCCAATGGCTCAGTTTTAGGGTTTTTGGAGTTAGAAGATTAAAGGCGGTGGCAACAATGAGGCAGCATGAGGGTGGTGAAGAAGGGCAACGACGTTGAGGCTTGTTTTCGGAGACACGAAGCGCGGCCATGGCGTCGGATGTGTGTGTCCATTGGCAGTTTATGAGTTTCGAGGCCGCGATCGATCTTGAAAGTCTTCTTTGGTGCTTCTAGTGATGGTGGAGGGTGTTTCCAAACAAGCCATGTCGGGTCTCGCGTTAGGATTCGGGGTGCCATATAGCTATGGTTTGCTAGTTTGAGTTTGTTTAGTTTATATTTTGCTAGTTTGGCTTTGTTCGAGTACCGCTTTATTAGTTTGGTTTGACTTAATTTTTGCTTTATTAGTTGGGTTTGATATGTATTTAGATACAAAGGTTTTCAATTACGAGAACATGTTCTCCTCGGGTTATAGATCAACGAATTTAGTAGCTCGTAGATATGTTCGGATTTCTAATTCTATGTCTGGTAGAGGTGGTCGGCGGTCGGTTCGGACGGTTTTTTTCTAATTTATAAACCAAACCTTCATGGCGGTTTGCTTAAAAATGTAACCGACAATTAATTTTTTTTTTATGCATGACCGAACCAAACCACATCATAATTGGACGGATTGGTTTGGTTCGATTTAATGGTTTTTTATTATAATAAAATATATAAAGTGAACATATCTTCACATAAAAAAATATGTCTGAACATTGAGTTACAAAATTACTTTAGGATAAATGTCCAATGAGTTATTGGACCTAAAGTATTGGGTTGCAGTGCTATATAAATATGGCGGTCGGTTTGGTTCGAGCGGTTTGAAAATTTTTTATGCCACTCAATAAACCGTTAACTGCGGTTCGGTATAAAACTAATCCGCTATAAGTTCTATTGGTTTGGATCGGTTTGAGCGGTGCGACTCGGTTTTTTGAACACCCCTAATGTCTGGTCTGATTTGAGTTGCGTCATGTCTTCTAGATGTATCTCGACCTTTGATTTGAGTTGTGTCATGTCGGTTTTTTGAACACCCCTTAATCAAAGATACTCTAACCAATTTAACAATCTGCAATCTGGCATATAATTATCAAAAACGAATTTTCTAGTTGTACCACTAGAAATTAGTCTTTATCTTTTTTTTTTGGCAGAAGGCAAGAAAGAAAGTTTTGCATAAAAGTTCCTTATTATCCATCAATGAGTTTTGAACATTTTAATTTTCATTAATTGAAAATTGATCTTTAAATGTCAATTGTTCATTTTGGAACAAATATTCTATTCTGTTTCAACCTCCTTCACTATTATAATAATCAAAACTCTTTCTAGTAATCCTAAACAAAACAAACCTATTTTTTGTTGCTCTTCCCAAAAATTCAGCCTTTAATTTTCACTGTCCAAGCAAACACTCTCTGATCTGCCTCACTATAATCAATAACCCTATCTTTTTTATTTCTCGGCAAACAAACACCACCGTATCGCTCGCCGGAGTTCTTGTTTTCCCTCAGGTATTGCGAATTTATGTAATATATGCTTTTACATTATCATCTCTGTTGTTTCTGTTTGGTTGGTGAGAAACTGTAGGAAAGTTAGAATTTTTAGTTTTCCTTTGTTTGGATTTGGAGAAAACAATCAATTAGAGCGTTTGCTGAATTGAAAAATGATTAGGTTAAGCTTGATCAGATGAGTAAAGGCCAAAAACAAAAAACAAAAAAAAATATTAAATAAATAAAAATCTACATAGCCTGCAGTATTTGAGCTCTTGGAATTTTGATTTTATTGGCAGCCAAACCTAGTGTTGTGTTATTATTTGGTTTTGTAATCATTGTTTACATAGGATATAGTTCTTAGTGAGAATTGGTCTGCTTGGGATAAATAGGTTTTTGTGATCTCCAATTTACTGTTAAATTTAAACTGCATAGTATATTTTGATACCATTTGAGTGTGTCCTGTCCTGCATTTTGCGTCAGCTTGATTGCTAAGAAAATAGAGGAGAAGAGAAGAAAATGGCGCATTGTCTCTTTGTGTATGTTATCATTGGCTTTCTTTCACTTGTTTATGAAAAGCATGAGCCAGCTAAGTAATCATGAATTGAGTGTTAGATGGAGTTTGCTTTAAGGCATTCGTCTAAATTCTATTCACTTAATTAAGATTTATAATGTGTGTATATGTCTGTATTGGATCAATATGTGTTTTAGTTGTCTTTGTTGGCATGTTCTCAAGTTTGATATAGTTGCTATTAATGTTCATAGGGTCTCTGAAGTGCTTCGACACCACCAAGTTCATCTTTTTATTGGGTTATCTGTTGCAATGGCTTCTTCATCTTCTATTTCTATATGTATGTTCCAAGGAGCCTCATCTGCTCCCAGAGCAAAAGGCTACAATGAGATTATGTGCAAATACTCAAGTTTTGTGCCCAGAAAGTCTGTTCCTGTATTTGCTAATATGACAAAGTCAACAGTATGGGGAAATACTATAAGGCTATCAATGAGAAATGGAACCCATTGCCATGCGATTGAAGTTCAAAATACACATCCGTATTCAGTGGGGAAGAAGTTCCAACTTGACGATGTGATTGAAGCTCAGCAATTCGATAGAGATATTCTCAATGCTATATTTGAAGTGACACAGGAGATGGAGAAGATTGAAAAGAATTCTCCTGGAAGCCAAATTCTTAAAGGCTATCTAATGTCAACTCTCTTTTATGAACCATCCACTAGAACAAGACTGTCATTTGAATCTGCCATGAAAAGATTGGGTGGGGAAGTGCTGACAACAGAAAATGCTCGGGAGTTTTCATCAGCAGCAAAAGGAGAGACACTTGAAGGTATATGCTTTTCCATTTTTACTTTTTCTTGGGTAAGAGGTGAAGTTTTTGGTTGTTGGTTTTGATTCAATAGCTTGAATTTCAGATACTATAAGAACTGTGGAAGGGTACTCCGATATAATTGTTATGCGTCACTTTGAAAGTGGGGCTGCTAAAAGAGCAGCAGCCACTGCTGGTATTCCTTTAATTAATGCAGGGGATGGTCCTGGACAACATCCAACTCAGGTACACAACAAATTTCCTCGATGCAGTTACATGGGAATAAATGAACTTTCAGTTTTTATACATTTCATTCTTCATACTGCCTCAACTAGATTACGTCTGGTGTTAAAATGATTTATTGCTTAAGATATAAAACTATTCTTGATGCGATTTGGTAGCTTTTCATTTATGTTTATTGTCCAATGTCAGTCCAGAAATCATTGAAATTGAGGATTTAACTAATGATTTAAAATTTTGGCTGTTTGAGATCCCTACTTAGTATGCTATTGTCTGTTGAAAATATGATTTATTTGTAAATAAGCAATTTAAATAAAACAAAGATTGAAGAAAAAGAGCATAAGTAATTAACTCCAAAAGAGAGAAGGCTTTGTTGGAGAAAGGGAGTAATGCACCTCCATCTCTACCACATTCCATTAAAGAGAATTCAAATCGGCATACTTACATAAGATAGAATTCTATTAAAGGGAAATAACCACATCAATTAATAAAACAAATGAAACAAAGATAATATAATATAGGCATGAATCAATTCAACCATTTAAACCAAGATTCTAATACAACTAAACTAATGTTTATAATAAACATGGTTGTCCAGTAGAACTAAACATTTATATGTCAGTTACACGTTCGTTTTTATTTTTTCCCTTTTTATTTTATGTGAATGCATGTGTACATCTAGGATATGTGTTGTGACGTACATACACAGGTACGCTGGCCTCCTCAACGTGTTTGTGCTTCAGAGTTGAGATCCATGTTGCCATGAACTCCTTTCGAAATCTCAACCATCTTCATGGCGACTCTTCCATGCACCATTGTTCCAGTCATTGTGTGAGTGTCTCTGGCGACCCCTCCAACTCCTTCCTCCAATTGTTTCCATGCACGCCATATGATCTCTTAAGCCCTCGTAGCCATCTTGTCCATTGGATCTGACCATCCAAACTTTCCTGGATGTGGCATGGCTCGCTCCGGCGTGGTAAGGAACGAGCAGCGCTGGCTCTCGGTGCTCAGCTAGTTTCGGTGGTGCTTGGCTGGTGCTGGGTAGAGCTGTTCAAACTGTGACGCCGATCTTTGAGTTCTATGCGATGGAGAACGGAAGATGATGAGATGAGGAAACAAAGAAAATGAAAGGGTAGAGACGATGGGTTAGGGTTGGAATAGTAAGGGTAGCTTAGAATTTTTTTAATAATTAAATAAGTCACATGTGTTTCACATGGTGAGATATGTTGATTATTAGTTAGATTTAACCGTTGACAGGCCGAGTGATAGCTTAGGGGTAGTTATCTGCCGTCCTAAAATTTAGATGATGTGCTATGAGATGCTAATATAAGGTGTCATCTATAATTTTCCCTATATAAAATTTAACAGTTTGAGGTCTTTTATACATATGTGATTATACAAACAAAACATCTTTTTCTCCTTGAATAACTGCAGATATATCATTGGCCTACCGGGGTATGCGATAAACATTCATACCCCCAAAGTCTTAGTATCTAACTAGCTGCTGCAGAATATAGTTGTTTTTAATCTATGCAATCCTATTGGTCTCTGGTATATGTTTGAAGGAATTTTCAAAACTTCAAATTTACTATTAGTTTAGTCTCCAACACATTTCAGATCAGATATTGCATGACTTCTCTCTGTTTGTAATTTGGTTTTGCAAGTCTGATAAGGAATATAAACAGTTTTAGTTGGTTGTTCTGGTTCAAAATTTCCCGAATCAGTTATCAATGATCAGAGACCTTGTAAAGAGGCAACTTCCTTTGAAACCGAATGGCTGCAGCATGTTGATTCATCTGGTCTGCCCTGTTGATAACATACCTGATACCTTTCAGGAATTAAACTCCAGCGTATTGAAAGTTATATGAAGCAAGCCCCATACTCTAGAATAAGGATTTGTTTGATAGTCGTTGGCATTCATTTTTATTTTTATGGCAAATCTTTTCCTCAAGTACTGGTGCTCCATTCCTTTTCATATGCAGGCTCTTTTAGATGTTTACACTATTGAAAGAGAGATAGGAAAGCTGGATGGAATTAAAGTAGGGCTTGTGGGAGATCTTGCTAACGGAAGGACAGTCCGCTCGCTTGCTTACTTGCTTGCGAAGTATCAAAATGTTAAAATCTACTTGGTCTCTCCTAATGTTGTAAAAATGAAGGTAAGAGAATTTAAAGCAAGACACTTGTGTACTTGTGATCTCAACTAAAATGAACACAAGTGCAATTTTTCAGTTATGGTGATAAGGTAGTCATGGTTTTGTTTATACATTTATTTTTGTAGGACGACATAAAAGACTATTTGACATCAAAGGGAGTTGAATGGGAAGAAAGTGCTGATCTAATGGAAGTGGCTTCTAAGTGCGACATAGTGTATCAGACTCGCATTCAGCGAGAAAGGTTCGGGGAGAGAATTGACCTCTATGAAGAAGCTCGAGGGAAGTACATTGTGGATAAGAACATCTTGAGTGTTATGCAGAAGCATGCAGTGGTCATGCATCCTCTCCCAAGGCTTGATGAAGTAAATATACGATATTCTTAAGTAATCTCGGTTTATGTAGTATATTACCCCAATTTTTATTATTGGTTAACTTCTTGTTTATTTGTTTGTATGCATCGTGTTAGATTACTGTGGATGTGGATATGGATCCAAGGGCTGCCTATTTTAGACAAGCGAAGAATGGCCTCTATATTCGGATGGCGCTTTTGAAACTTCTACTTGTTGGCTGGTGAGACAGGTAACGCTTCATCATTAGATTTCATATTTGATTTGAAGTTCATGCCATGGAACCTTCATTTCATAAGTTTTGGTTGGACTGTTTATGATAACAAAAGTTGTGAGCACAGATTTCTGAGTTTGGATTATTGCTAATTGATGAATAAGATTTGCCTTTATTTCTGTCTGAATTGTTTCATGAAACCTGACCGGATCTTCCAATTTTTAATCAACATTTAGAACCCTAATTCTTATAATGAAATTAGCTGATCTTCATTTTCAGAATAAAAAGTAAACAAGGAGAACAAATAAATTGCATTGCCAATTGATATTATACATTATAATTATTGTTTGGATCCTTCAAGTCCTCTTTTCTTCCAAAAGTGATCCACAAAATTGTTTTCCAACTCAACATACAAGCCCCAAAACTAAAATCATTTGGATAGCTAAAGAAAAATGGTTAAGTCCCCTAGGAGATGGCGCAATGGTTAAGAACACAGATCTCCATGTGAGAGGTTGTGGGTTTAAATCTCATTGCTTCGGGTGGGGTGGGGTGGGGTATAAGGGGGAGAGCTACCCTTATTATGTAGCTCAACTAGTTAGTTTTTTTTTTTAAAAAAAAAAGGAAAAAAAAAACGGTTAAAATAAAACTGCTAGAATCAGTGTTAGCAAGGATAGCATGCCCGTGCGCTTTGATTTGCAACGAAGAGCACCCGCGTGCGTTCTGTTTTGGATACATCATCACAACCGTGCGTGATGGAGCACACCAGTCCTAAGCCTCTTTGTCCATTTTTCGCTGATTTTGGGCTTCTGACAAAATATTTTGAGCCAATTCACTTGCACACTCGCGAAATGCATCTAATATGACGAAACAGTAAAATTAAATAGAATTTACTCATAAACGCATCGTTGTATGGTTCTGCAGTATATGAAATTACGACCGTGCACTTTATGAACTGGGTCGTTTCGTCCAATTTATGCTCCTTTTGGGTCTTCCAACAAAGTATTTTGCGCCCACTTTACTACTCTTGAAATGCATATCAAATCATGCCAAACAGTAAAGTCAAATAGAATTCACGAATAACAAAAATAAAAAGAACTCGATGCAAGATCGGGATGAAAATACAATACAGTAAACATGTTATCAGTTAACAAACATGATAAATCTTATTCAAACTCCTTTCAAGAAAAGGAGAGCTTGTGCAATGGAATTCAAATATAAAAGGTAGGGCAATAGTAGAAATATGTTGCATATTGTAATGAATCTGCCTCTCTTCCCTCCTTCGAATCCTTTGGGAAGGGCTACTATTTTGTTATAATAGATATCAATAGTACCTAAAGGGAGGCTTGAACTAGATATCTCAAACGAACCAACTGTCTTAAACCGCTTGCAAATGTTTATTTCTTTATATATGATTATATTTCTGACTTGCTATTACTCTGTTTCATGTTGATGTAGCAAAAGTTAGGGTCGGGTCGGGTTAATGACCCCTATCCGACCCTATAAGGCATTCGGGTTAGGGTTTTAGGCATAAAACATATTATTTTTGCGGGACCTGACTTGAAAGTTTTACATCATACCCGATCCATTTTTTTCTTTTCGGGTTGATAAATGCAAACCCAAACCCGACCTGACCCGAAATGGGTTGGGTTTCGGCATGGACGAAATTATTATGAAATATTTATATATAGCTATCCTATAAAATTTCAAAATTCTAGTGGGGGCAATTATGAAAAAATAGCAGGATATATATGAATTTTTTTTTAAAATGGTATATTTTGAAGAAGAAAAAAAAAAGTTTGGGGGGAGGGGGGGGGGGGGGTTGTAGTTGCCCCCAAACCTCCTTGACTAGATCCATCTCTTTCATTTCCCGTTCCTTTCCGCATTTTTTTTTATATAAGCGAGAGTACTTTTACTTTGTAAACCCGATCGAAGGCTAAAATAAAAGTACAAAGGGAAACGAAAGAAAAGCAAAAGGACCCATCAACCCAAGGAATAGGATCGGAGCACCAAGCCGAGAAAGGAAACAGAAAATCTTATAAACATCGTTTAAGATGGTTGGACATGCTCGTAGCGTCCGATTAGCGGCAGCGTTTGCTAAATTCCTCATCGTCATCATCATCTCTAATGATAGATCAATGCACAACATTATTGTCAATACACCCAAAAGCTTACAGACGCAACAAATATTAATCAACCACCTTAATTTCAGGTGATTACTGATCATGGAATAGTGTTGTAGTCCACACACACACACACACACACACATATATAGATGCAACACTTTTAATTTCTTGAATTAGATGGCTTGATCCAGATATCTGGTCTGTCAACACTGCAAGGAAAATCTTTCAACAAATTGCAACGGCTGATCTCCATTGTTTCTAATAATGGCATCTCCTTCTTCAAGCTCTTCCATTCCAATTCCAACTTCAGCAAGTGCTTCAGACACAGTCCCTCAAGTTTCCATGTTTTGGTTTCACTTGGTAACAAGCTCACTATGTTTCCTTCCTCAATAGATAGATACAGCAATTTGGTAAGCTTGGTCGGATTGATCCATCCCCACAATGTTTCTCGCCGGTACTTTTTTAGGTACAGCTCCTCGAGCTTCGGGGGAGGAGATAGGCCTTCCAGCATGCTGAATATGTGATTGTCATCGAATTCCACTATATCTTTAGTTTGGCTGCTGTACGTATCACCGTTGATAGCTAAGACCTTGAGCCTATCTAGCTGCTCAAGAGCTGTGAGTTCGTCTTTTGAGATGGCACTTTTGTCGCCCACGTATATTCGGAGCACTCTGAGGTTCTTGAATTTCTTGAGCTCGTTGAACCGGCAGCATTTTCTTTTGTCACGGTCAGCTATTCTGAACCCGGACAGTTCTTGAAGGTTGGAGAAGTTTTGTAGTCCGCGAGGGAGTTGCTCAAGGACGGGACACAATCCGAGGTCCAAAATGATGAGCTTCTTCAAATGAGAAGGGATTGATGAGTGCACTTGACTCAAATTCTTGCAGTTTCTTGCTATCAGAAACTGGAGGTTGCGGAGCTTGCATATGGAGCGTGGTAGCGTCTTCAAGCATGCAAGCCCGCTCAGGTTCAGATACGCTAGGCGCTCAAGAGAAGTGACCCATTTCCAGAAGCCATTCATATCTTTTTCCTCGAGGAGGTTAATATGATCCGGATGGGAGAGATCGAGCACCCGTAGGGAGTTCACTTGCAGCCCGATTATAGTTCTAGCGTCGAAGTGATGAACTGTGGATGAGGATGAGGACGATACCAGTAGCAATGCCCTTAGCTTTGGATCACTTTGGTTGATTTTGCTAGATTCGCAACCGGCTTTGATGGTTTCGTCCGTCAAACCAAGCCATTGAGACTCGGCTGGGGTGAATATTTGCTTTCCTTCGGTTGTGAAGTTGCAAAATCCATCTGTTTCTGCTATGGTAATGGCGAGCTCACGAACCATGTCGTGCATTTTGCAATTATCGAGCCTTCCATCGTGATCTCGACACTTGTTTGGTTCAATCAAGCATCTACGAGAAAGCTCGCATAGACTTGCATAGCCTTCTTCCATTGCACTTCTCAACTCGTCGCCATGAGGGATGAGACTCTCTCCAAGCCACCAACGGATCACTTGTTCCGCTTCTATCTCCACATCTTCAGGAAAGATTGCGAAACTCAATAGGCATTGCTTCAAGTAACTCGGGAGATCAGCGTAACTCAGTTGTAGACTTGCCATTATTGGATTAATGCTCGAATTTTCTTTCGGCCCCAATTTTCTATGGAAATTTGTGTGGACCTCGTCCCACTCGCTCACTCGCCGTTTTGGTTGCACCAATGCTCCCATTGTCTTGATTGCTAGGGGAAGCCCCCCACATTTCGTCGCGATGTTATTCCCAACTTCATCGAACTCTTTGCGCAACGACGCATCTTTGGGGAAAGCATGTCTCCAAAATAATACCAAACTGTCTTCATTGGTGAGGAAATTGGGCTTGTGGATTTGTGCATTGTCCACTCCAAGATCCGTCGCAACCTTTACATCTCTTGTCGTAACAATAACACAAGAGCGTTTGAAATGACCATCCTTAACATCCTTCTGTATAAGCATTTCGGAGCACAATTTCTTCCACCATTCTAGATTTTGCTCCCACACGTCGTCTAACACAATCAGATAGCTCTTACCGCCGAGAACCTCGCTAATTTGCCTTAACATTGTATTATTATCATATCCCGAGGATGAGGCGTCCGGACCTTTTAGCTGTGTCAGTATGCTCCTGAGCATCTCGATTTCAGTGAAGGCCTTGGAAACCGAGAGCCAAATCATATTCTCGAAACTAGACTTGATTCCCTCGTCGCTAAAAACTTTCTTAGCAACCGTGGTTTTCCCCAATCCCCCCATCCCCACAATGGCAATCTTGTTTATTCGCGCCTCGCTGTTCCCACCAAGAATCCACCCTTTCATCTTCTTGACATCGTTGTCCAATCCGATTATCTCGCTTGAATTCACAACCTGCGGGTTGCATAATCTCCGGTTTTGGTGCTCCCCGCCACATCCGGTGGCTTGAGAGTTAGTATGCTGTGCAAACGAGCTGTTTCCGGTGAGCTTCTTGATTTCGGAATTTATAGCCTTGAGCCTATTGCCCATTTTGAGCCTGAAGAACAAGTTCCCGAGGAAGACGGAGGAAAAGACGCTGCTGTACTCCTCCTTGATCTGGCAATCCGTGAGGACGTCGTCAGCTTCGTTCATGAGGGTTCTGAGCTTGATCAAGATTGCCTTAAGATCCTCTTTGTTGGTGTTGTTGAGATTGCTGGAATCGGCAAGAAAGGACTTGATTGGGAGAAGGTTCATTTTGAGGTCCTCAGCTTCATCTTTGAAACCAATGAAGTTGGTGGCTTGTTCATCAACAATTTGTAACAAACGACCAACAAGCGATTGAAGCACAGCATCCATGTCCGTACGTTGTATATAATTCAACCTGCCTGCAATATATGAATTATGAAACTAGCTACAAAACTGACTAGAATGGAACATAACATAATGAATCTTTAATTTATTAGAGTGATTCTCACAAAGAAATGAATATAAGAACATGTAGTTTTCAACAAGATCGAACAAAAGAATAAAGATTTTTTTTTCCTTGAAATAAACACTTGTAAATTCCTTCAAATTTTGTCAATGAAAAACCGATTGTAGTGAACACTAGAGGTAAAGAAATTACAAAATATATAACTAATTCTGCAAACTATTTACACAGAAAATGATAAATTAAAAAAAATTAATGGATACCTTCTTGAGAGAGGAGAGCTCAGATCACCACTATATCATCATAAATTTGATCCAATGTTTTTGCCTTTTTTTTTCCTAATTAATTCACGTAAATACACAAACAATTACTAATATTTGGTAACTAAATATCGCAAGAAACTAAGTTGTAATATGGTGATTAGTTAAGTTGACAGACAAGAAAAATTAAAATCCTTATCAAAAGCAACAGAAGTTAATAGAAATATATTCAAAAACATAAAGCACTAAGAAAAATATACTCAACTGAAAAGCTGTGTTGAACCCAATTTGCGATGTATAGAGTAGAGAACCGATCGAAGAGGTCAGAAGTTTCTATTTGTTTCTCAGACAATAAAGATTAAGGAGAATAAGATGGGAAAAAAGAAAGAAAAAGCTTTATATTCATCTCATGGATCCTTCATAGCTCACCCAAATGAAGTCTATTCACTTCATAAAATAAAGTAAATCTTTTGTCTAGGAATGGCAAAATGATCCGAACCCGAAGGGGACCACGTCTCCCCGCCCCGATCGGGGCGGGGCGGATAT
>JAYMTA010002432.1:0-16559 GCA_036897625.1 Pelargonium cotyledonis | reverse complement strand
GCCACCACTTCACATCACAACCACCAGCCACCAACCACCATTTCACAGCCATTATTTCAACAACATGTCCCAAGTCTAGATGTGCATGACACCGTGTACAAGCACATGACTCTCAAACCACTAACACACTAAAAATACAGCAATGACATTATTGTATCAAAAACGACAAGTGTCAACTCTCCTTTACAACATTTGTTTGATATGTCAAAACACGAACTACTATCAACAACTAAGGATCATCGGCTTCATACATCAAAGTTCTACATGTCATCCTATGCATAAGACTTTTCTACGAGATCCAAAAATGTAAACTCATACTTCGATTGATTGAAATCAATATAACATCATCACTACTGTGAGTATAAGTATTCTCTCATTAGATGAAAAATAAAATCGTTTATTTTAATTTTCTCTCCTTACATGATTAGAAGTGTTTAGAATCCTCCTGTAACATGTAATAATTAAACATTCAACTAATCAAATCTCTAGGTAGAGATTCAAGAGGCCAATTAACATAAACTTGAGAGTGAAAAAACAAAGCAATATTAAATTATTAATTAATCATTGTTTATAATATTATTATCATAACATTAGATAACAAATCAGAGTGGCGCAGCGGAAGCGTGGTGGGCCCATAACCCACAGGTCCCTGGATCGAAACCAGGCTCTGATATATTTTTTCTTCTAATTTTCATGGGCTAGGCCCATGATATAAGTGGGCCTCAAACTTTACTGAATTGCTGAACTTTATGGCCCAAAAAGATGATTTCAGTAATAAAGACAATTTTTACTTCTTTTTTTTTTTTTTAATATTTGTAATTCAAAAATGGTAATGCAACTCAAATTTGAGGTAAATTACTTTTATTAAGTTAAGTTTGACTATTTAAAAAAGTTTAGACAAATTTTATAATTGATTTGACTTATTGAACTTGTAGTAACATGCCTAGCAATTTTATTAGGTTGTTGAGAGAATTATATCTCGAATGTGATTTAATTATCTATATTTGATTGATTGATATGAACTTTGCAAATCAACGAATGCTTATATGCATCCATTTCGACTAGAGAAAAGGTTTTGTGCACGACCTTTAAGACCTGCGGCTCGAGAAAAGCTGCAAATCTCCTGTCACACTCCAACCATCATTTCCCAAATCATCCATCAGCTTCTCCCCCAAATTTGAATCCAAAAATTCTATATAAAAGGAGCTCACAACAACAGAGCAACTCAACAACATACACAACAATGCAGCAACAATAATTTCTACAAAATCTCTATATTTTGCTTTTAGCTTAAGAGGCCTCAAGAATGCTGCAACATTGAGCTAGCCAATGAAATGAGCCAGCACAAAAGGCTAGCTAGACCTGGCAATTCATGCTAATGCATCGGGTTAGAGGTCAAATATCTATTGCATGGGTAAACACAGACACGACATGTTTAATAATCATGTTAAAAATATCAAACACTAACACGACACATTTAACTATTACTCTAATGGAGGCTTACACAGTTATTCTAAGCATTGACGCATGAGGGCATTGATGTATAATGTACCAAATATTAAGCGCAAACTAAGACAAAGTGGTCGTATAAAATAGCATACCAAACGCATAACACAATTTGAAGATGTCAATCAATTCAAGGTTTTATATTGAGATAATCACAAGAATTCAAAAGAGCTCTCATAGAATTAGTATTGAGGACATTACCTAATTAGTCTCGGGATTGTGAACGCGACCCATCGAGCTCTACATGGCTAAGGCCATGGGTCATTTTGATTCCTCTCTTCATCATGATTGTACTAACAACATTTAGTTCCTTCCACCTACAAGCCTTTGCGTAAAATGACGATAACAAGACATAATAATGAGGCTGCTTCGGAACAATTTTCAGAAGATTATCAGCGGCTACAAGCCCGATATCCATGTTAGAGTAAGCTTGGCACGCCCTCAACAGATTCCCCCAAACCAATTCATCAGGTGTTATTGGCATTTCCTTGATGATGCCATAGGCCTCATCCACTTTTCCAGCACTCCCTAATAGATCTACCATGATAGCAAAGTGGCTCATCCATGGAACTATCTTATACTCATTGACCATCAATTTGAATAAAAGTTGAGCCTCATCAACTAGTCTAGCGAGTCTGCAAGCAGAGAGAACTGAAAGAAAAGCAACGGAATCTGGATTTAGGCATGATTTTTGCATTTTCATGAAAAGATCCACAGCTTCCCGATGTTTTCTTCTCCTTACATAGGCGGAGATCAACAAAGTCCACGACACAACATCCCGATGCTGCATTTGGTCAAACACTTCCCTTGCTTCCCGTAAACATCCACACTTTGCATACATGTTCACCAATGCATTCTCCAATGCCAAATCTGTCTGAAGCTTCTTCTCAACATACATGTGAATCCTCATTCCTAGCGATTGAGCTGAAAGATCTCCACAAGCAGAAAGAACACTAGAAATTGTCATAGTGTTGGGTTCTAACCCCGAAGCTTCCATGTTTATAAACAGATCAACCGCTTCTGCTGGCATCAAATTTTTCACATAAACTGATATCATAACATTCCATGATAGCACATTCTTTTTAGCTAACTTTGTAAACATGTCCTTAACATACAAAACATTTTCCAATGATGTATTAGTGACCGCTGGCAAGAGACTAGTCATAGTGTGAGCATCCGGATTCAGCCCCAACGACTCCATCTCCCAACAACACCTCAATGCATCATCAAACCTTCCATTTTATCTCTACCCGGAATCTCATCAAAAACTCGCCGCGCCTCCACCAAGCACCCACATTTCCCATACATTGCAACCAACCCATTTCCAATAGACGAATTCAAATGATGCCCAACTTTCAAAACCACGCCATGAATCTGCAATCCAACCTCCAAACCACCCGGCCCAGAACAAGCCTTGAACACACAAGAGTACGTATAGTTCTCGGGTCGAAATCCATTGCAAGACATTGGTACAAATGATTCTTCACATAGCTTTTAATCATGACATTATAGAACTCAACATTCTTCTGTGGCATTTCATCAAACAGGTGGCGTGCAACAGCTGGTTCTCCACAAGTTGCATACGCTTTCATCAATTTGATGCAAAGGGGAGGACTTGAATTGATATTTCCATCAACAATGATCTTGGAATGGATTTTTCTCAACGTTTTGGGATCTGGGTATCGATCCAATATCTTTACAAAGAGTTCCTCAGAGAGCTGAGCTCTGTTTTGTTGACAAAGTTGGGCTTTTTTGAACGATGATACGAGGGTTCTGAGCTGTTTAAGAGTGAGCAATTCGCTAAGAGAAGTGGTGGCAGACATGAATCACTCAATCTCTGGACTCTAAATTGAAGGACAGGAAGTGGATGAGACTGAGTAGCATCAAGGTCATAGTTTGTATTGATTGTTTTTTTTATGGGTCTAAATTTCCGAGCATGCTCGCAAACTCATACTTGACACATTTAAACCATTTTACAACACTCATACTAATCCTCATTTGAGTTGGGTAGGACCACAAAAGCAACAATTCTCTTTCTACCAAGTTTTAACGCAGCTGCATTCCCTAAAACTCGAACTCGAGACCTCAGGTTAAACTGAAACAACGTTTTCTTAAAAATTGCTCATTTTAATATCATGTTTTGTTCTTTTTACAAGTTGAGCTAGGCCGGGTTTGGTTTAAATTTTTGGGTTTGATTTGAGGAATACTGACCCTAATCCAATTTGCAAGTAGGGCGGGTTGATGTGGGGTGCCCGGCTTGACCCATACGTTCTCCACAACAAACCCGATTTGACATGAGAAATATTGGGTATGTTTAGGTTAAACCATACACAATGAGTGTTCGGGTCCTAATTATGAGCTCTAACTTTTTGGTGTGACCTGAAACAGATGAGACTGGTGAAAAATTATTTTCGACTTCTTGATCAAGTTGATTAGATCGGTTGGACCACTAAACCGTTTTGGGAATTCGTTGGAATTTTTTCTTACCTATTAATAGGCTTTTGGTTTACACGACCGGTTGCCGCGAATGCACGTCAAAAAGCATTTGTAACTAATCGTGTAGGGAATTTCAGTTTATAATTAATAGGAATTCTTCGCATACGAATACTCGGTTCGCAAATGCCCTTCTTCCAGCAGTTGGAATGAGCTCATTTGCACCGATTTCCCGAACATCATCCGTTTTACCTCGTTCCCGAGTTGTGATATGGCACATCCTTACACTCCCAAAGTAGAGTTATCAAAGGCTAAGACTTCAATAACACAACCATCTCTTGCTGAAATGAGCTTAAAATGACATGAATCATTTATTAAAATGACATTAACCATTTTACAGTTCGTTTTGTGGTTATATTGTGTATATAAACAAAACTTCAACTATACCGCGATCATTTTACTGCAATTTACATCCAGATATGGCTACGCAAAGGCTAGCTCTTGTTAGGCTTGTGAATCTAAATTAACCAACCCAAAACAAGAGCTGCCAATCAGAGAAGCTTATGAAACATAAAATCTTACTATCTCCTATAAACAGTCATCTTGAAACAAAGACTTGGAGACTGAACTACTAGAGTTCGTCCCAGAAATATGTTGCTCCTCGTCATCATCAGAACTGCTTACCGGTGTCCACGAACGTTTACTTCCTGTTATTGGGGTCTCACATACTGTGCCATTGCGTGCCCTTTGCTGGTTTCTCCTTTTTGTCAGCATCCGAAGAGAATCCGACTTTGCTTTTACTGTCTTTTGCTGCTTTGGAGCCCAAACTCTCTGCAAATCCGGCACCCAACTTGAGAAAGATGAAAATCTCCGCGCCCTCTCTCTCATTTCCTTAGCTTCTTTGGATCTCCGAGCATGCTCCTCTCGTCTGAGCCCCAGGGGGCTTCTGTTATCATCTTCTGGTGGGTATGATTCATCTTCTTCCGAGACTATTTCACAAGTTTTGGCGCTTTTGCTTTTGTTCAGCTGGTAACTTCCTGTTTTGTCTCTCCATGATTGATTGCTGTCCTCGCTGTTGAGTAAGGGATTAGGGTGCTCTTCTTCGTCTGCAAACAGCAGCAAATCCATTTTTGTGTAGATTTTATGGACAATGTCTCCAAGTGTATCCACATACCTGAAATGTTTAAGGAAATGCATACAAAAGCATATTTCATCTGTGTCACTGAAACAAGTCCTCAAGATAAGTAAAAACAAAAGCACATATTTGAAAGAAATCATTTTTTTCTTTCAGAAATGACAATCCAACGGTGAAATATATCCACAGATCTGTTAAAATTCTACTAGAAGTCTTATATACGATGTACAGATAAGTAAGTTGGTGCACCAAATTTAAGCTCATGGAACACATAAATTTGAGGTAATGTATGACAAAATTTTGAAATTGTTCCGGCTTTCAAAGCACACTCTATACTCAATATGCAATGTTGAGAGACCATTATATTTTTCAACACATTCTCTGTACTCTATACATAAATTTGTAAAGCTTCATGTGTAACTAATACGCGTACCTGCTTTTTATGATCTTCCCCACGTAATTGTCAAGGCTCCAATCACCGAAAAACCCTCCCTCGAGATGGCACTGAACATTTTCTAAGAGCAAACATATGTTTCTTATGAACTTTGACTTTGTGGACTCAGTAACACTTGTTCCAACTTCTGATCTTAATATCTCCATCCGAAACAATATCTGTAATTCATAGCTTGTGTGCATTAAGGAAAATATTATAGAGTCGAGGCAACTGATCACTCAATTATATCAGTAAAAAATAAGTGCATTATAATCAGATTAAAAAGGAAAGTTAAAGGATACTCTCTAACTATATGTTCTGAAGAAGGTCTTGTAAACCCAGGATCAGTTGCCTGTAACGACGACTTACTATTTTTGTGCTTCTCAGCCATCCCCTTTGGCTCCCTCAGCAAGAGTTTTGTTAATTTGACAGCAATTGTTTTACAACAACAATCATCAGATTTTGCTTCTGAAGTGGCTTCGGTTTCACACTTTTGAACTAACCAGTAAATAGATGATTTTACTAGCCGCTCTGCCAAAGCCCCCAAGTCTACCCCTTCAGATTCAAGTCCTTGTTGAATTTTTTCCGAAAGACTACTAAAAAACGCTTCTGATGTTTCTGAGCAAAGACTGAGAACAACTTCATCCTGTACCCTGGAGGCTCCTGTCAGAGACTCCTCTCCAACAGATACAGATACAGAGGCGGGTTGTTCACTTCCTTGATGCAATTCAGCGAGTCTAACCTCGTTTTGTTTTGTAACATCCTTAGGTTGCTCTGGTTCGCTGGTTCTGCCTACGCTACAAGAGCTAGATTTTTGGATCTGCTTCATCCAGCATTTTAAGAACCTCAACTTCTTTGAGCTATTACTTGCCCTATCAAAGTAAACATCTTCCAAGTTCATCTCAGCGTGTTCAAATGCCGCCTTACAAAAGGCATTCCATGTAAGTTCCTGACTCAAAATTGACCTTTTTTTGCTCCTTCTCCGTTTACTATCTTTGAGCACACCAGACGTGGGCTCGGGTTGAGACTCAACTGACAAATTTTGTTGCTTTGCATCAAAACCTCCTTTGGTATTCTCACTATCAATGAATGAGAGAAGAGCCGAAGAAACTGTGAAAGGCTTGAGGATTCCCATACAAGAATGTTCATTGCCATCCGAAATAGACACCAAAGAACAAAAGTTTTCTCTATAGAGAAAACTCAAAAGAATTTGCCAAACGGGCATGGATTTTGTGTGCACGAATTCACCTATTTCCATTGCTACCCTCTCAAGAACTGTGTCCACAACAAATTCGCTACAGTCATCTTTTCTTCGCTTCCTAGATTCTCCCGACCACTCACATACAAGTATCGGATCAAGCAACTTCCCCTCAATTTTCACACACTCCTCAAATCTTTTCACAGCCTTAACATGGACTTTGTTAGTACCAACACTAAAATGTTGCCAAAATGCATTCTTTTGCTCAGAACTTCCAAATTGAGCATTTCCCGATTCTGGGAAATACATAACATCATCACATCTATTTCTAGGCAAAGCCTTCAACTTTACCATTTCTAGATCACAACACTTGCACTTCAAAGGCTTTCCATTTACATCTAATATGTCAAGACTCAGCTGTGCTCGAATTTTCTTGCTACAATCGTCACGATCAAGTAATTTCGATGAAATCCCAATTTTCGGATAAATCAATCCAAATGGAACAACAGCAGAACCCAAAACAATCGAATCAGTAGAACAAAAACCCCAACCCAAATCCCTAATCCCACACTCAAAAACCCTAAACCCATCGTCCCCAACCTCCTCACCACACCCAAATTCACTCTTCACATCAACCCAGCTAAAATGTATATCCTTACTAACAAAAGCTCTCTTCACGTTCTCAAAAGCCCCAAGCATTTTCTCACGCAAAGCATCAAAATTTCCCAACAATTCACCACTATCACCCAGAAACTCACACACCCAATTCGCCGACCGACGAATCGGCGAGAACAAAACTACCAAATTGGACCGAACAACAGATCTACGAGCACACGTACCTATCGGATCGTCGGTGTCCCAGGCGTAGTCGAGCACGAGCTGGCGCATGGAGCTAGCAACGAACGAGGCTCGCGGCGGCGAATTCAACGACGACGGATCGGCGAGAGAGGGGAGAGAAGAGAGGGCATGAGAGAGAGAATACAAAGTGGAGGATGCGAGGTTGAAGGAGAGGGAGCAGGACGAATTGGGGAGCTTGGAGGAGGAGAGGAGAGGCGAGAGGGAGGAGAAGAAGAACTTGAATGAGAAGAGGGTTTGGGAGAGAGAAGAGAAGGAGAGGATGGTTCGAGCGGAGGAGATGATGGCGGCGAAGTATTGGGTTGGATCGGAGAGGTTGAGGAGTGGATTCAGGTCTATGAGCAGGACGATGCGTTGGGTTTGGCTTATGTCTGTGATTGGGTCTGGTGGCGCCATGGAAATGGAGAGAAAGAGAAGATGCGACGGTGGTGGCGGCGGCGGCGGAGAGAGAAAGTAAGACGGTGGACTGTGGAGGAGAAGCTTATGGTGTGTGTTCGGAGAAGAAGGGTCGAGACGAGGGGAAGAGAAGCGGAACGGTGTCGTTTGGGTGGCAGTTGATGAATCTGCTTTGGTATCGAAGTTTCTAAAAGTGAGTTATGGCGGGAAATGGAAACGTTGATTGGCGGCAATTTTTGGATGTGTGATTAGGATTGACCCTCCAACGGTTCAAAATGGTTATTATACTAAAATTGTCATATGAATGCTTATTTTGCATGACATGCAATATTCCCGTCAGCGCCTTACCATTGAAGTTAACGGTCAATTAACTCTAACCTACTATAGAGAGTATTTTGACTTTCAGCTTCGAGAGCGCAATGAAAGCATAGAGTTTATCCTCGAGAGGACCTCCAATAACGCCTACGAGATCATCGAGGTTGAGCTCAGTTTCTTCTACAAAGTCCTCTACACCAAAGTGTCGTCGTCCACAATATCTACGGCTACTTTTTCTGATTTCTTGCCTCTGCGCTCGTATTTACATCACTCTCGTTGTTCCATTACAAGACCAACAAGAAACGGGTCCACATGTTCGATATTGGCATCACCTACACTCTGCTTCTCTGTGCCATAGCTCTCAACTTCATTGCTCTGTTCATGCTCATCTTCTCCGACTGCCTATGGTATCAAGGAATTCGAGGACGACGAAAACCCTAGCCGGACGGACCTTCACCACAAACGAACCCCGCAACATACCCCACTATGTTAGAATTAATCATATGTTATCACGTCTTTAACTTGATTTGTTAGTATGAATACCATCTCCTCGATAAGAAAGTATGATCTCATAATTCTTATTGAGAGTTTCTTTTTCTATAACTTTCTAGAATCTTTCATAACGAGATGTTGTTCGAATTCCCTCGAAACAGATTTCACATGTACACACTCAGGACTCCACTCAAGAAACCTGCTGGAACCTGTACCGAGGACCCTAACCCCGTCAAGAATCGGAACTCTAACAAATATATATACAAATATCTCTAAAACGCGGGTAAAGTAATCATCTTCGTGTGTGTGTTTGCTAATATCCGAGTCAAACAAGTGCATCATATCTTATTGCAAATATGAAACAAGTTCATAAGAATATATATATATATACACACACACACACACACCAAAATGCTGAATTTTTTGTAATGCATGGTGGTTTATCCAATAAAAAGTAGAACACAGATTGTTCTTTTACTCCAATATATCTGTATAATTCTATGCTTCATCCCATTTGTGCATAACCGCATTTAAGTACAAGCTCTATGCATTGCTAGAATACATTACCTGACCCAAACTTGCTCTCCTGCATACAAATTATTGGTTAAATTCTCTGTTTCTAGTCAAAAGACGCTACACAAGAACCATTCGTAGCCTTAAAGTCACTCGATGGTTCCACGGGACCAGTATTCATTGACAAGCTGCCCGAACAACGAATCTTCTCTCTTCATCAAACTCATCGGCTCATCGTACTCCACCAGTTTTCCTGAAAATGTGTCACAAGTCACAACAGCTCGTTAAGATACATTCCAAAATGAAGTTACACTTGTTTCTTAAGGAACGGGGCTTACCATCGCCGATGGCAAGTACCATCGTGCAGTCCATAACGGTTGGTATCCTGTGAGCCACAGTGATCACAGTGCAGTCTGCAAATTCTGTTCGGATTGTTTTCTGAAGGATCGAGTCTGTTGCGTTGTCTATTGATGCAGTTGCTTCGTCTAGCACCAATACTCGGCTTCTTCTCAAAAGGGCTCGGCCTAGACAAAACAGTTGTCGTTGCCCCATGCTCCAGTTTGATCCACTGTCCGTTACTGAACAACACATTGTAAATTAATTATAAATAAAAAAAATAAAAAAAAACATTGGTGATTACATGCCAGCTGTCCCATTGCTTATATAAGAAAACACATCGTAAATTAATTATTCCTGCGAATCATGAGTCACAACACGAATTGACAGCTCTAACAACAACTACTACGAGTAGTAACTTCAACACAGGCAAAACCTTACCCAAGGAGTCTAGGCCCATTTCTTTTTCCTCAACTGCATCTCGAAGCTGACACTTCCCAAGAACCTACGAGAGGACGATTAAAAATCTATTTCATGAATCCAAATACTATAAAGCCGGCGATAGGCAAAAATATTGAAGCATTACATCCCAAATTTCCTGGTCAGTATGTTGAGACAAGGGATCCAAATTGTATCTCACAGATCCCTTAAAAAGAGTAGGTTCTTGAGGTATAATTCCAAAACGCGACCTCAGATCATGAAGTCCAATCATGCCGATGTCTACGCCATCTACTATAATCTTCCCTCCGACCGGCTCCACCAGACGAAACAGAGCACCTATGAGAGTAGTCTTCCCGCTGCCAGTCCGGCCAACAATACCAATCTTGTGCCCTCCTTCAAATGTGCAGCTGATCCCACGGAGAACAAGTGGCGCATTCGGTCTATATCTGATCTGTATTGTTCATCGCTTTTTCAGTATACTAACCTTCGGGTGTTTAGTGATATTAAGACGTAGAAACTTACTTGTAGATCATGAATTTCCACTTTCCCGACAGCCGGCCAGTTGGCTGGAGGACGGTTTTCTTTGATCACTTCTGGAGCTTCACTCTGAATGTGCATGTACTGATTGAGCCTTTCTACTGAAATTATGTAATTCGCGAGAGTGCACTGATTTTGAATTGACATAACTAGGGATATGTTTAATGTAAGGCCATACGAAAGTGCCATCCCGATAAATCCTGAAAATTAAACCCGTCATTAGTAGACTAGTGGATTAGTACCAGACATCATATTTGAAAATCCTTTAAAGAGAAAAGCTAAAACACTTACCGGATTTAAAAGTTCCGGGAGGAAGCGAAACCATGCTGAGTGCAGCTGAGGCAAGAACAAATGCACTCAGTGTTTCTAACCGTTGGATCAACCACTCGATTGCTGCATAACTGTGAAAAGAAGGACTAGCGTTTGTGTCGATGAGGTTAAGGTTCTTTGCGAAGAACCGTTCTTCCTCCTGAAAAGCTCTGATTGTGACGACTCCTGCTACAGACTCAGCTAAATGGTTTGCTATCAAGGATTTGGTTGTGCCATTTAGACGCATTAGCTCTTTTGCAGTGGAAAAGTAATATCTCTGAATAAGAAATCGAATAGCACAATTCATAGGCCTTTGAGATTCTATGCAAGATTCCATGATTGTTGAAAGACGTAGAGTATCTTAAGATCGTTTTTATACATACCTGTAAGCGAATTGCGAGATAAATTGTTGGTATTGCGACAAACAGGACCTGCCAGGTGACAGCAGTCAAAACTCCAAGATTTGAATATGTATTTATGGTAGCCCCAACAGAAAAGACAAAGAAGAATGGGAGATCAAGATCAATGATACTCAGATCAGATGATACCTATACAAGAAACGTGTCACGGGTCATTGTAAGTTTAACATCTATGAACACGTTAATGTTATGTGTTTAAGATACTTACCCGACTAAGTATTCTTCCCAGAGGAGTGGAGTCATAGAAAGACATCGGTGCACGAAACAAGGAGTTCAATAATTGAGAAAATAAAGATTTGGACGATTCAAGACCTAAAACAACTATAAAAACATATCTACATAGCAAAAATAGCGTTGAGGTGGATCCGATCAACAGGTAAACGAGGATCAATCGCAATGTGCTAACACTTGGATTTTCAACATTTGCAGCCATCCACGAGTTCTGAGATATCTGACTGCAGACAAACAAGATGTGACCCAGATTCGATAAGAAGAAGTACAAGTAGCCCTTACTCTGATTCAGATACTGCATGTATGGCTTAAACCCTGTATCTCCTATTTCTCGCTCTTCTTGCTTAATCAGTTGATCACCTTTAGATGCTTTGTGTTGTTTCTCGACAGAAGTCTTGCTAATCTCTCTCGTAGATGGTTCATTTTTCTGAGAAGTAACATCTGCAAGCCACTCAGAACCAGCAGTCTCTATGTGTGCATTGACGAGGTCTAAGAATTCTTGGCTCGAAGCCAGTAACTGGTTATAAGGAGCCGCTTTCAGGATTTGCCCGTCTGACATCAACTGTACGTAAGCAAGATCAAACAGGTAATTAGTTAAACTGCTAAAGTGAATGATCTCTATACACAATCTCTTCTTCACTATATCTAGAGCTGGCAATCCGCATCACACAGCACATGACACGGTCTCTTTTTAGTAGATTCTGTTTCCATTTTTCAGTCACAGAAGTGTTAAGAAAAAAGAGCCTACTAACCAAAACAGAACTGAATGATGGCAGGAAATCGACTTGGTGGGTGACAAGCAAAACCGTCTTTCCTGAAAGAGCTCTCATGACATATTCCTGCAATGATTCAAATCAGATTTCACTAAAAATTTGAACCAGCAAGTACCCGGTGAAGCCATTTCAGGGTGTGAAGTAATGTACTTACATTGAACAAGCTTGAAGCCGTATGTGCATCAACAGCACTGAATGGATCGTCCAAGAGATATATATCAGAATCCTGATAGAGTGCACGCGCAAGTTGAAGTCGCTGCTTCTGACCACCGCTCAGATTAACTCCTCTTTCCCCGATTTCAGTGAGATCACCATAGGGAAGCAACTCAAGGTCCTTTACTAGTGAACATCTCTCGAGTGTTTCTTCGTATCTTTGAGCGTCCATGGGAGCTCCAAATAAAATGTTGTCTTGTATTGTTCCTGTTTGAATCCATGCTGTTTGAGAAACATAGGCAATGTTTCCATAAACTTGGATCTGTAATCTCAAGACACAAAACCAAATTATCAATGAAAAATATGACTTACAAAATAAAAACAGTCTTAGAGATAAACTAAAGTAAAATAAAGTTTAATAGGTCTGGGTTTAAATCGGATTGCTCGGGAAATCCAAAAAAAAAAATCTAGATTGGAAAGTTTGGTCAAGTTCGAGATCTCAGTCTAGACCAAATTTTGAATAGTCATACTAGAGAGAGTCATTTATGCACACAACTAGAGATGCCAAATGTGCCAACGGCCTGCGGGCCATCACTTATCCGACTCGATGATAATACCGGGCCCTGGTCAGCAAAAAATAACCTGATGAACATGCGGTCATTTTTTTTAGCCAGTCTCGAGTTGGCGTGGCTCAACTCTGGACCGTAACCTATTTTGCTTGCAAAATGAGTCGTGGCCTGCAAGCCATCACTATCCCGACCTAATAATACAAGACACAGACCAATAAAAGTGGCTCTGTAAGCATAGTTCAGGCCCGAGCCTAGCTCGTTGGCCTATTCGTCAGCTCTATACACAGCCTGATCTTACTTTTGCAGAGAGCTTTTCCTAACTCGAATTCGTGTCCTCAAATTGACTAGACGACCTTACCCTTGCTCCAAGGGGATATATGCAGGATAACGTTAATTAGGCAAGAAAAAAGTAATAACAAGATTAGCAGTTCAACTTACAGCTCCTTGGACACTTGGTACTTCTCCAAGAATTGCTGCTAGAAGAGTTGATTTGCCAGAGCCAACTTCTCCACATATAGCCACCTTTTCACCACATTTAACCTCTAAATCTATGTTCCGGAGAGTTGGCTTTAGTAAATTATCTTCCCACAAAAAACTAGCAGACTCAATCAAAATAGCGTTCCCTAGATTCTCCCCGTTGCACTCTTGTCGGACATTTCCACTCTCCAGCTCTGGCGACTCAAGAAACGTCACAATACGAGCAAACGCAACCTTAGCCTGAATAACAACTCCAATGACATCGGGAATGTACCTAATCGGATCCTGAACGAGACGCAAAGTTGCTACAAATGTGAAAACATTACTAGCACATAAAGGAACTTTTAGGACATAACAAGCCCCAAAAGTTGCTGCAGAGACCAAAACCGGCGAAGACCAAAACAAAAACCCATTATACGCTCTCTGCAGCTGAACTGCCGATAGCCATTTGCACTCAACGTGACGCAAACTTTCGATCACTTTCTTGAAATGTGTCTCCCACGCATATAGCTTCAACACCTTCATGTTCACCAGAGCCTCAGAGCTCGCCTTCAGTCTCTCGTCTTGCGCTTTCATGAGCTTGCTTTGAAACTTATTCTGGAACTTAGCAAGAGGTATGTTCAATAGTACAGTGCATATTATAACTATCAAGGATGCGAACGTTGCGAGCCCTACAGCATGGAAAAGAATTGCGAGTGCAATGCAAAGCTGAAGACTTGTTGTCCAAGTCTGATGGAGCCAGAAAGGAAACTCTCCAATTCTATACGCATCAACAGTGACATAGTTCATTATCTTGCCTCCCGAGTGAATCATCCGAGCTGCATTTGATAATCTGAGTTGCTTATTGTAAATAGCTGCTGTGAGGAGAGACTTCAGTTTCACACCAATTAGTCTGCTGCGGAAGGACCATTGCCTCTGTGCCAATGATTCAATGCTCTTTGTAAAGAAAAGCGTTAAGGCCAACACATAGCCTTCATTCTCAAAAGCTTCTTTACCCTCAGCAACCCTAATGAATCCATTGAGAAGCAAAGGGCCTGAGGATACAGTTAGTATCTTCAACAAAGCAAAGAACCCGGAAATCAAAATCTCTCTCCGGTGGCATAGAACTATTGTCCACAAGATCGATGGTTGCGAACACGGATCGTTTTGCTTCTTCTTGTTCCATTTCTCCATGAATTCTAAGTAACAGCTTTCTGATTTATCAGACTCGTGCAGCTCGGGAATATCTTCCTCCTCGAGCGTTTTCTCCTGACCCATTTTCATCAATGGATTCATCCACAAGAATGACAATTTACCGAAGAATCCGGCTTTGCCAAATGTACTTACACGGCTACCAGAAACAATTCCGAAGTCATTCGCTGCGCCATTCAAAGGAGTGTAAAGGCTAGTTTCGTTCAGCCTTGCATCATTATCATATTTGTGACTATCAAAAGCACATAGAAGCAACAACATTGCCCCCAGAAAAGAAACAATGTCTAGCACTAATTTCACCGATACCTCCTTCCTCACAACAGCTGCAAATACAGACACACACCAGAAAACTACAGCAAACAAGAAAGCAACAATGGACAAAACCCGAATGAGGGTTCGACCAGAGTGTCTTGCCCTAAAACTCACTGTCAAACCAACAAGCAACCATGTGAACCCATGAAACATTAGTATCCACCAATTCAAGGCCATATGGGTTTTCATTTTCCTCAGCTTCTCTTCCAATACCCAAATGCCTAAACAAAAGTACACCAATCCAATACCTCCATTTACAATACCAGAAGCTATCTGCAAAACAGAGTAGCCTCGGATTGGAAGAATCCGAACATTCTTGGAACTGCTAATCAAATTGAACATCAAAATGACCAGAAGAACAATATCGAAGCAGATCATCAATCCGTGATTGGCACAAGAAGAAGGCTTAGTAAGAGCCACAAGGCCAAAATCACAAAACTTCCCATCACCATCCAAACAGCCAGAATCTCCACAAAACACAGTCCACAAATCACCCACCATTTTTGACCCTCTACAAGGTCTGCAACAATAGGTAAAAGATAAATGACACACAAAACCCTAATGGGTACATGAGAAAACAGACTAAATTTGAACAGAACTGCCAAGAGAAATGACAAAAAGAAACATTTTTTTATGTTCTGGGTAGTAATTAGAGAATCAGCAAATAAGAATCAACTTAAGCGCAGTCAAAAGCAGAATTTTAAAAGTACCCATTAATTATCAGAAAAAGCTTAAACAAAAGACTAAAAAGAGTGCACAGTGCACAATTGTAGCCATATAAAAACAAAACAAAAACGATACAAAAATGGAAGCACAATAGACCTATCTTGACTGTATATGGGTAGATTAAGATGGCGATCAAAAATTCAAAAGCAACCATCTTTTTACCAATTTAATGCAATACAAACAATATATGTATCAAAATTGCAAATGGGCACCTCAAAATTTATAAAACCAATGCAGAGCAATCTATTACTTTCTGTACAGCAAACAAGTGAGAAACTGAGCAGTGAATAATGAAGATAAACAAATAAACCAACCAGGAATGTTCGGAAAATTGATGAACCACCAGTGTGAATGAGATTGTGAATTTCAAAACAAAACCCTCTTTTTGTTTTGCTCTTTGTTTCTGTTTTTGATAAAAGTAGAATTGCAATTGCTCTGCCTCTGAGCTGGAGGTGCTGCAGAGCAGAGGAGGCTCTGGTCGGTTTGATGACAGTGAAGTATTACAATGTGTCAATGCCACCAATTTTATTTATTTTATTTTTGCTATGCAACCAATTTCACGGTTGTTAAATCGTGATTCATACCGTGAATCGGAAGAGAATTTTGTGAATTGTGAATCGTGAATCGGATTGGATAAGAAGATTCAAACGTACATGTATTATAATTTTAAATAAATTTTTATAAAATAATTATACCAATAATTAGTAAGAAAAAAATTATTTTCTTTTAAAATAAACAAATAAATAACTAACATGAGTCCAAAATATTTGAAACAACTAAAATGAGTCTAAGCCGGTGCTGGCTCGCTG
>JAYMTA010002431.1:0-16559 GCA_036897625.1 Pelargonium cotyledonis | reverse complement strand
CAATTTAATCTTAATTTTTTAATACAAAAATATAGTTATGAAAGGTAAAATATAAGTACATACAAGAGTATTATTGTAAATTTTAGTTTTAAATTTCATTCTTACATAAGTTGGAATGACCAAACCTTAGATTTTGAGGAGGAATAATTTTCAAGGAAAAGCTGGAATGGGCTCTTCTCATAGAATGAGTTTTCTAGCTATTCATGTTTCTATTAAACATGATAATGGAATGAAAATTCTAGAATGAGCTTTCCATTTCATCTCATTCCTGCGTACCAAACATAGTTTAAGAAGCTACTCAATGATTTCACCACAGCTTTGTAAGCCCCTAAGCTTCAACAAAAAATAAAAAATAATAATTAAAATAAAAAATAAAAAGCTTCACGTTTTATAGATCTCACAAACTTGACATATGAGTAAGCCATCCACAATGACGTCAAATGGTTGCTCATGATACTATGTTAAATTTTAAAATTGAGTTACACATACTAGTTTTGGACTTCCACATTTCCACTTCTTTTAGATTAATCTAATGTGTAGATTAGACTTTAACCATTATTTGTAACTCATAACTCTATATATTTTTTGATATGATACTTTAATCACAATTTCAACCATTTTAAACATTTTCGTCTGCTTCGATATCATAGAAGTTTAAACAGAAGCACCTTAGGCTTAATTCACATGAATCTATTAAATAATACTCCCTCCGTCCCAAAATGAGTGTCTTATTTGTCTAAATTTTTTGTCTCAAAATGAGTGTCATGTTTCTATTTTTAGGCTATTATATTATTATTTTTCCCACATTATTCTTATCACTTATGCACATGAGCAGATTTGCACATGAGGTGTAGGTGAGAAAGTAAGGGTAATATTGAAAACACATTAACTTATCTTGTGATTCTTAATTTTTACAAAAAATGGAAACAAGATACTCATTTTGGGACAGAGAGAGTATAATTTTAGAGGCTTATAACATGTGGGCATTTGGTCTAGTGGTATGATTCTCGCTTTGGGTGCGGGAGGTCCCGAGTTCGATTCTCTGAATGCCCCTTTTTCTTTGTTTTTACAACCATTTTTTGTTCATTCTTTTTCTCCACCAAAAGAACAATTGTTTTTTTTTTAAAGCAACCAAATTACCAAAATATACACCTAATCTATCCATATTAACTAACTTATGACTTATGAGCACCTTCAACTACAGGTCTTTGGAAACTCATTTACAACTTACAAGAAAGAAGTTAGCTAGCATATTACTATTTCAAATGATAAAAGAGTAAATTAATTAGAAATAGTTATAAGTGTTAATAAGTTATTGATTCCATGTGTTTCTAAGACATTTATTTCAAAATCAAATAATATGTTTTTTCCAATCAAGTAGGTCAGTTAAGTCTAACAGAAAATCAATCTCTCTCATCATATATCATGCACAAGACTTATTAATATCTTATGATACACAAATTACGCTCGTAACTGTTGTTTGAATTTCAAAATCATTTAAAATTCAGCATCAAATTCATGAAATTTACGAACAACAAAATCATCAAAATAGAATGCAGAATGAGCGTAAATATGAGATTGTGAGATCGTCTTCTCTTACCAAAAATGAGGAATTTATACATTTCTCCAACACTCACCACATGTCAGCATGTGATTCGTTTACATCAATGTGTGAGGTCAACTCCATAACCCACTTGCGGCTTGAGCTCTAGCTTCCCGAGTGTGCGGTTCGCGGGCTCCTGACGAGAATGTTGGAACCCCAAAAAGCCTCCACTGCGTGCGACAACTTCATAAAGCCTTCAAGATTTGTTGATTAATCATGCTCGATGTTAGGGCGTCGAGAACCTCCGTGGGATCTTGAAATGAAGACTTGAACTTCATATATGATAACAAATTGTATTACGACCCTCCCTGGACCTTTAGATGAGTCTTAAAGGAATAAAACGAGCAAAAACTCCTCCAATATCCCAAGCTTTGCCGCTCTTTACAATGAGATTGAGTGTGTGTCCTCAATCTGTTTGCGAGAAGGGAGCTTGTCGCGACGATATTGAGTGTGCATGCCCAATGCTCGCCTTGCCAGCTTGGTCCTTCGTGGTGTACATCCGATTTCAGTGCGGCGAGACCATCGTTTATAAGGACATTACTCATCCCTCTTGACAGTTGAATGACTTGCAATGCCTTATTCTTGGCTTGAATGACGTAGTGAGCGAATATGAACTTAGGTGTGCACGAGAGCTTCAGAAGCAACCAAAGGGCTTCATACGCAGCCCATAACCTTAGGTTCACGTGAGGGCTTTGGGATCCACCAAATGGCTTCAAACGCCCCGAAGACGGATTTGAGAGCGAGTTCGCGAAATCATGGTTCGGGAGCAAGTCTAGGGCTTCACTTTCATGAGTTGGAGATGATGTGGCATTCATACTCCTCATATGTCACATTGATAACTATTGATTTTGTTACAATATAAGCTCATGAGAACGCAACACAAACAAACTTATAGAAGAGGGCTTTACCTATGATCATCAATTCTTCTTTGTTTGTGATGAGGCTTATAAGGACAATAAGAGTGAGTTAGGATGAGAGATGTTTTATCCCAGAGGTCAGTTAGTGGCTAGAATGTGTGCACTGTCCACAACTTCATCTCCATACCAAGCGGAGCTATCACCAGTGCTCTCAATCCTTTTCTTTTCTTATTACTGTAATATTTACAGTTTTGACATTTTCAGTGACTCCATTAATATTTGCAGGGACTTCTCTTAGCTGCATTATAAAAATCAGGATGTTTGGATTTGTCGTCCCATACCGTCGGCAAAGATACTCGAACATGAGATCTCAAAAGAAACTCAAAACCCATCAACGGTTTGACCCAACATGTTTTGGTTGGACCTCTTTATCCTAATTTATGAAATTATGATTATAGGGAGTTGGTTGATTTGAGAATTAGTTTTTTTTTTTATAGGAAAATAATACGAATATTATTAACGAATCATTAATGAAAAGTTACAACCAACACCACCTGTAACCTTATAGACCAGGCAAAGACTTAGAGACCCGGAAAAACCCGACCCACTACATCGCTGATCAACAACCCCAAAAGTCTAGAACAAACATAAATCAAGGGCACCCAAAACCTTCCGAGAGCAAATCATCTCGGGTCCTAACACAAGACCCGACAAGACTATTCCAGACTTTACTATCCGTATCGAACCGTGAATCACCATAGCCACCACTTCCAACAAGGAAAGATATACTTCCAACGAGAGAAAACATTCCTAAACTTCCAAAAAAAAAACGTTACAAACAAACTTCCAACAAGAGTAGACAGACCACTAAAGAAACAAATTAAGGAACTATCGGTACGACCTAGATTTAAACTGAAGACGGCGCTTTGCTTGGACTCTAGCATCTCTTGGCGATACCAAAGGCGAAGCTCCGACGGCCAAACCGCCAGAGGCGGCTGCAACTGTGCTCAAGCCCAAACAGAGAGAGAGAGAGGCGGCACTATGGCAGAGAGAGAGAGAGAGACGGCTCTCTTTTTCTTGAAACCCTAGCTGTGTTTCTCTTCTGGTGTGAGAATTAGTTTAGAGAATCCAAATAAAAAATGCATATAGTTCATGTACATATATGAAGTTACCCCTAAATTTGAATAAAAGCAATGGTCCATTGAGTTTAGTATGGTCCACACCGCAGACGATCCCGGAAGCAAATATCATAAATTTATCGCGTATGTATGTAGCTGTAGTATGTATGTATGTATGTATGTATGTAGATGGGGGCATTGATTGGAACGAAAGCAACACAACACACACACACATTCGCAGCCAAAACTCAAAAGCAAAGCCTTCTCTTTTCCTCTCTTCTCGCAACCATCTGTCACCAATATTAATGACCCAAGTCTTCAATTCCTAGCCTCTCTCGCTTCTCAACTTCTCCAACATTCAATCCATTACCCATTTTCAGGGTCCAGCGATGTCCAATTGCACGGTTGAGTCCTGCTCAGTTGAAACCAGTGATGGGGTCAAGCTCCACACCAGGCTCTTCCAACCCAAAGACGAGATCAAGGACAGCTTGGTGGTGGTTCTGGTCCATCCCTACTCAGTACTGGGTGGTTTTCAAGGTCTCCTAAAAGGTATAGCTGCTGGGTTAGCTGATAGGGGCTACAGGGCTGTGACTTTTGACATGAGAGGGGCTGGAAGATCAGCTGGGAGGGCTTCTCTTACTGGCTTTACTGAAATCAAGGATGTTGTTGCTGTCTGCAAATGGGTCTCTCAGAATCTCTCTGCTCACAGGATTTTGTTGGTGGGTTCTTCTGCAGGTATGTGTTTTTGCTTTTTATTGCATGTTTCAATTCAATTTTTAGTAGATCAAGTCTGTTTTTTTGTTACTTTTTTGTTAGGGAATTTTGATAAGTCCTGTGAAGTGACTGGGTTGTTTGTTTGATTGGTTTTGATTGATTGATCTTGTAGATCTGTGAAATGGTCTTTAGTTTGTGGTTCCACAAGTTGCCAGAGTGATATGTGTGTTATGTGAAAACAACAATGGTAAGAAAATGAGCTGATGATCTTTATTTCTGTGGAATAGTACACTGGTAGTGGTAAGTGAAAAATATTCAGTGGTCTAGAGTCTAGACTTGATCTTGATGCTGTTCCAAATATTTGGGAAACTGGTTGTTATATTTGGTTTTGATGAAGTCATGGGCAAAACATCTATAGGATTTGTGGGAAAATGTTCTGAAACATTGTTTACCGATTATGATAGACAGTAGTAGGATGCTTTGATATATCATGAATTCTATAACTTTCTACAGAGATCTCAAAGACATATTGTTGCTTTTCTTTTGGGGTTACATAGGCAATATAGTGTGAAACATGTCAACTTAAGATGTCTGTGGACATCCCATCACAGTTTCTAAGTTATAGAAGAAATTGTACACTTGGGACTCAAGTTGCATAATAGTGAAGTCAGTCATGAAATCAAAGCTTTACTCTTTTGAGTAGAAAGTATGCTTTTCTAGATTATAGACATGATTCTTGTATTTGCTCAAGTTATTCTGGTATCCGAGGATAACAGATCTTCATCTTTAGCAATACTGCTTTCGGACATTGGAAGGCTCCACCACTAATGACTTTGTACCCTCAACAATTCCTACTAATTCTACTTTAGTCAATATAGAGGTATTGGGTTTCAAGCAAGCACCCACACATCTTGTCAAAATATATAGCTATCATCTTTGAGAAACACATGCTAAGTCATTAAGATACACGTAGTATTGCCTAGCGCTTTGGTTCTTTTTTTCTTCATCTCTTGACTTGAGAGTTTTCAGTATGTTACTTATTTGAGAGTATTCTTGAGTTCCCTCCATCCTAGCTATTTTGTGTCTTAGATGATCCATGTGCCTTATTAATTTTGGAAGGGAGATTTAAATAGAATTGTGAACAGTTTCTGGAACAAGTTTTAGTGGTCTTCTATTTAACTCATAGTAAGCAGCTAAGAACTGATTCATACTCAAAACTCTCACTGGATATTTTATAAGGAATCAATTGGTTAGTATTGTGAGCATAGAACTACTAGTCTGATTGCTTGGATCTAGAATTTTTTTTTAACAGAGTTTACTCACATAACAGTTAGCACACTAAACAGTAAAATTTGTATATGTAGCTATGGCTAGTTGTGGTTAGGAAAGCTATCACACCAAATGACATAGAAATGGATAGAGGATACTTTCTTCACCAGATTCTTTGCAGACAGAAAAACTTTAACAAGTAATGTACTAGGATGCAAAATAAGTACACGCCAGTAGAATGATGGGCCACATTGTTGGCTTGTTGAAAGCATTAGTTGGTTAACTTTGGGCATACTTGTGAAATCAAGAAGTTGGTTAGCTTCAAGCATACTTGCATTACAGATGTAATTATTTGGCCCGAAGAACAGATTATTGTTAATTTTGTTTTGTTGGAGAAGATGATAAGAAATTGGGAAGACAAAATATCAGTATACTATGATTAGTGGGTCAGTTTAATGTTGATTTGAAGATCTCCCATATGGTATTTGTTCCTAATATTGTTCACTAATGTAAATATGTTTCATCTTAACTTAACTTAGTAGATACTACGACCTCAAACTTATTTGATGGTAATGCGCCAGAAGAAAATGTGGTAGGAACGAGGAAATCAGCATAAACATTTACTAGACAAATGTTCTATTCATTCCTCGACTAAGAAAATTTTCTAGCAACTCTCAAGATCGAAATTGATAATATGACCTTTCAATCAAGTGTTTCTTTGACTATGGTGGATTGAAAACCTTCAGAACAGAAAACATCGAATTTTCATGTTTTCTTCTTGTTTGAAATGTGGCATCTTTTTCCAATGGAACTCTTTGTTCGAGTTCTTTTGTGTTGGGGCAGCTTTCATGACTGGAATTTTTTCGGGCTGCATTCACAATTGATGCTTTCTTGAAACATTCTTATGTTCTCCAAGTATTTATCATAATATGCTTTATAAATATATTGCAGCTTGAAACTCCGTCTTCTATCAAAATACTAAGCCTCTATGCTTGTGCAGGTGCACCAATTGCAGGATCAGCAGTCAATGAAATAGAGCAAGTGGTTGGTTATGTAAGTTTGGGGTATCCTTTCGGTTTGCTTGCTTCAGTTCTCTTTGGTCGACACCACAAAGCTATACTCCAGTCCCCAAAGCCGAAACTGTTTGTGATGGGAACATGCGATGGCTTCACCAGCGTGAAACAACTTAAAAGCAAGCTAAGTAGTGCCGCGGGACATGCTGAAATGCATCTTATTGAAGGAGTAAGCCATTTCCAAATGGAAGGGCCCTCCTATGATGCTCAGATGGTGAACCTTATCCTTGAATTTATTGCATCTTTGTAGGACAATGAACAAATAAATGGACGGACCAGATGTTCATTTGTTTGTATATGCTGATTCATCATTTTGTGTAATTGCAGGAAATAAACAATTGATATGCATGGTCTTGCTCTTGCTCTTGCCATCAAAGGGACAGAGTGTGATACCAAGGAGCTTTCCTTGTAAACTTTGGTTAGACCAAATATATCACAAAGGTTTAGTACCAGGTGATACACAATTACATAATCAAACAAACCACCATGAAACAAAACTTTACATGGTCAAGAGCCATTTAATAAAGTAAAATTTACAAAAGTTAACTTACAATGAACCAGTCTAATTCATATTCATCCACTAACAAATAAGACCAAAACCAAGGAGGAGCCATGAAGGCACAGCTTGGTGGTGGTCATGAAATTAGAATAAAACATGGTACAAGCAGAGTTAATTAAATCATGTCTTCTCCTACATCTTGATGATTATCAGATGCAACTCTATGCTGCTCTCTGGCCATTCTGTCAATATCCGAACCTTCAACCACTCTGCCTTCACCCATCTCATCGTACTGCCTTTTCCTCCATCCTCCTCTTTCTTGCTCCATTGGTTGCCCGTGTGAGAATGGATGTTCTCCCTCATCTGCTTTGATGCCAAAAAGGGATATCGTTTTCATCATCAACAAAACAAAGCTATAAAACACCTTCTCGGTTGCTGCTTAAAACTATAAGTTCACTACCATAATCACTCACATTTCCGCAAAGAATATTATGAGCTATAAAACACCTTATTGCAACTTATTATGCAAATCCAAATCAGGATGTATTGGAATCAGAGAAAACTGATGAAAGAAAAACAAACTCTACAACTTTAAAATTCAACTTATCTTTTAGATAAATTTGGCCGAATATTTTTAATTGAGCTAACAATATATGTACAAGCCTTGCAGGTCAAATCTGAATTACCCAAAAACTACAACAAAGATACAAACAGAAACCAGCTAGTCCTTTTTTTACTATATATCATATCATATATTCATATATGATAACATGTAATTAGTTATTACCACTTTCGCCGTCTGATGCTTCTTCAAGTTTTGCAATTGCATCTACTAGGGCTTGTTCATGCTCCTGCATTCAAAAGTAATTAGTTGATTAAAAATTGCTATAAGAAAGGTAAGAATGCAAGAACATGAGAAGATGCTTGGTCTCACCTTTAGCACTTTCTTTGCTTTCTCAATCTCCATAGGATCAGGATGAGTTGCACCAAAAACTTTCTCCACCTGTTCAAATCCTCCACGTAATTAGGGAACACAACACACACATTCCACAGCTAAATAATCTTCTAGTTATCCTAGTACCTCTTTTATTAGAGTATCAGTGTGAAGTATTTCAATATCACCCAAGGTCTTCTTCCCAATTCCATTCTGTGACAATGAAAAATCTTTCTTTGACTGGCCCTTAGTGGTTCCTCTTCCCCTACCAGCTCCAGGAACAGCACCACCACGTACCATAGACTTCTTAATTCCACGGCCTGGCCCAGGACGAGCACCTCTACGAGAAATTCCAGGATCGTCATTTTCCCACCTTATATCTTCAGGTGATATCTAGAATACAAGGATTTAAAGATCAGAAGCAAAGAGGATCAATTCAAAAAGGCACGCATTTGAATTTGCATTGAGCAATCACAGGAGAATAAGAAATATGAATATTAAACTGAAATTATGGAATCTAACGGACAAGAGCTTGACTTGGGTAATTGTTGCTCTCCCTATAAAAGGAATGAAACCAAATACCAAACTGAATCGGGATTACAGAAAGTTTTCAGGTCAAAGTACAAATCATGTCAATCTCTCCCTCAGAGTACGACAATATTGTTCTGCAGATTTGTTAATCTGGAGTCAAAGAAGTTTTCAGGTTGTAGCACACATGATGCCAATGCCTGCAAATTAGTTTGATATACTTTAACCAGGTGCACAAGTATGCCAACTGATTGACCAAGTTGTAATGTTTTAAGTATCTATATACGTCAACTCCAAAGGACATAACTTTCTAGTCATTCAACACATTAAATGACTGGTCAGTACAAACTATAAAGTGCTACAAACCGCAGTGAACACTAAAACCATGTTAGCAATACTGTCAACTTGTATGGTATAGAATGTTGGGCACAAAAGATGTTGCAAAGCCATAAGATGGGGATAGCAGAGATGAGATTGCTTATAGGTGGATATATGGCAACACTAGGAAGGATAAAATTAGAAATAATGTACTTGAGCAAGGGCTATGGTAGCTCCAATTGAAAATAAGATGAGTGTATATAAGCGGTTTGGACATGTACAGCGTAGGGAGATTAGTGACCTCATAAGGAAATGTGAGAAAAATCAGTTAGTTAAAACTAACAGGGGTAGGAGTAGATCTAACTTAACATGAAAAGTATTGAGAAAAGACACACTAATGCTTAACTTATTAGGGAAGATAGCTTATGATCAGATGGGTTGGAGGAGGAGAACACAAGCAAAGGATTCAAAAGAGTTTTGCGAAATGATTCATGTAGCAACCCCAACTTGTTAGGGAAATGACTTAGCTGTTGTTGTACACTTCTCCTCCCTCACTCTAAGTATAATTAAATTTGGAAAATCTTTCTTATTGCTAAAGATCAAACAAATCTTTCAGCAACTACATGACTTTCGGAAAGGTTGATGACTATATGAGAGTTCAGATAAAAGGAAAGATGCATATAAAATCACAAACACCCCAGGAATTCCAGACTTGATTTTGTGAGTGATAAAGTAATAGGAACAAACTACTCAGCTGATATAAAATTAGCATTATTATCAATATCCAAAAAGCTTCAAGTATTCAGTTTTACAGTTTGTAAGAATGGAGAAACAGAACGTATATGAAGCAATAAGTTAATTTCTAGGATCAAGTTTACCTCTTTGAGATTGACCCATTCCCATGTTTCATCGGCCGTATTAATATCATAAACTAGTGCATGTCGGCCCTATCAATATATGTATAATAAGATTAGTGATTAATTATTGGGATGTTGAGTAACAATCAGTGTGAGATACCTCAATACGGTTGTAGTCAGTTATAACAGCCTCATAAAAATGGTTGTCTTCAGGCCACCTTGTCCAAACTTTTCTTCCAATTAGTGGATCATAGGTTCCTGCCTCAGCTGATTCATTTGCTGCAAAGGTACCCGTAGAGACCCGATTAGCAGTTTGAGGCCTTCCCGTAAGGCTTGTGGAAGGGAACTGGGCGGACTTCATTGAGGATGAAGCAAGAAATACACACCGTTAAAAAACACATAAACAAAAAACAAATAGAGTGCATATATTCTTTTTATATATTTGTAAGAGACTTGAGTTTTTCTGCTAGTCCACATAAACTTACTGTTTTAGGCTTCTTGCTTTTAGCTCCTGAGGGAGGACCACGTCTCAATGCAGATGAAGAAGGTTGCATAGATGGATGCAATGCAGGGGGTGGTGCACCCAAGGATAGGGATGCTACAGACTGTGATGTCTTCTGTGTTTTGCGTGATGCTGAAACAGTAGGACTAGGTAATGGGTCATGAACAGGCTGAGCTGCAGTGAGCATACCAGGTTGGAGGCCACTGGTCTTTCTCCATTCCCTAACATAATTGATTATCTCCCATCAAATGAAGACCAGACTAAAAGTCATTACATATTTGACGACAGACATTCGTAGAGTTTATGATATGAGCAGACCTTATTCTCCTAATTATGTCATCAGCATTAACCCTGGATAGAAGTTCTCTGTGTTCCTCATCTGACACTCTCAATTCCTTTCTAAGTTCTGTAATTAGACTCTCCTTGTCCTAAACATTCAAAACAGAAACGGCATTCAAACTACTAAACACAAAAAATGGAGGTCACAAGAGATGAATATAAAAAATAATAGGTACCCAAGTAATGGCATCAGATTGAGCCTTAAATGCCCGTAGGACTGAACAGTATGCTTCTTGCTCAATGAGGTGAATTTGGGTTTCCATGTCGCTGTGCATCCTAGGTAATGGAGCAGAGCCAACAACTGCAGATCTTCCGTTCCCAGCAGCACGGCCACCTCTTTGATATCTATTTTGATGTGAAGGAGGAAGATCATCATCCGTTCCTGCAGTTAAATATGAGTGAGTTTCTAGTCTATGGCCAACAAAATACAAACAGAATTTTGCAATAGAGAGAGAGAGAGAGAGAGTCTGCCAAGTTTTGAGAACAATAGTTAGTTCATCTCTCTCAACATGCATATGCATAAAACTTGAATATTTATGTATCAAGCAAATGTGCCTACACCTGAAATAATACAATCAATAATAATATTGGGGCCAAATCGTCTGGCCACTTCTTGCATCTGTACTTAACAGTTAACAAAGCAAAAATATAATATAATTGAACTAAACATGTTGGTTGAGCATGGTTTACTTCATAGTAATTACATGCAACATTACAAATACTTGTGGTGATTTACTTATGTCCCAAAGTGTATAACAGGCCAGAGTATCATCTAATATGATCTCAGAAGCAAAACTTGACAGCTACGTTTTACTAAAAGAAGGGCTCAAGTTCCATAAATCAACTCTTTCTCTAACTCAGCCTCATAAAAATCAACAAATAAGAGATTTGTGTAACTTTACAAATAAAACGAGAAAAGTAAATAAATTGATGATAAGTGTTGCCTGTAAAACACAAACCCAATCTTTAGATTGTAACATGAAACAAATACAACAATATGTAGTTCCCCTTCCCTCAAATATCAATTGTTTACTGTTTAAAATGAAATAGTTACGTGTAGTTATTTTCACAATTCCTAAAGCTCATGTATGGTCCATGCAATGACAATCAAGTTAAATAAGATACATAGATTTTCTAAACCCAACCTCCAAATTTTAAAACATGACCTCTTTAAATACCAGTAATTGCGTAACTTTATAACAACTACCAAAAAAAAGTGTTCTTGCACAAAAGGAAAAAAAACTACAGATTTAACTTAGTTACTCACAATCTAACAGAACCAAGTAATAATTTCAAACCATCAAAACCTTTCCCAAGATCACTGTATCATATTGCAATCTTTAAAACGCATCACTGAAACATAAATACAGAAATAACAGCTTTTCCCAAACTAACTCTGCAAGAAACCTTAAAATAAGTTCACATGCATCAGAATCTCCCACATTTCTTTCAAAGCTAATTTAACACGAGTCATAAAGTTCATCAACATGAATCATCTTTGACAACTCTCGACTGTGAGAGGACACATCATTTGGAACCCAAAGCCAGATTCTTCTGACTAAAAACCGAAAATAGAATACTTTAACACTAATAATGTCATTACATACCCAAACCAACAGACTTCTATACTAGAGAGAGAAAGGGGCCATTACAGTTTTCCCAACAGAAGAAGCATTCAATCCAAAAACAAAAATCATGAGAACTACAATCTCGCTCTGCATCATCAAGTACAAAATGCAGGAAATTTGATGTCGATGATAGAAATCACACTCTCCGAACACTATTCAAAAACCATAATTCAGTAAACACAGATCCCAAGTTCGGGAAATTGACCAGGCAAAAACCCTAGAAACCCAAAAGGGAATAACTTTAACTCATCAAACAGGAGGAAAAAATAAGCAAATCCGCAAGAGAACTCACCACTGCTATCTGAGAGCTCGTAGTCCATGACCATGAGCCTCTACCTCAACCCACGAAGCGCACTCGTATGAAAAACCCAACTAAGCAACTTGCAAATTCACGAATCAAACGAGCTGCCCTCGCATTATAAACAACCAGACAACGGCCAATAAGAGAAATACATCTCCAATTCCAGGAATTCCGAAATAAAAAAGAGTTCTTGTGAGCTCAGTGATGGTGAGCTAATGGATGACGACGGGATCGAATGCAATCGACTTCAAGGGAACGAAATTGTGAATTTTGGGGGCGAAAAATTGGTGGTAGCAATAGAATCTTTGAGGGGTTTTGGGTGTGATTGTGGAGTGAATTTTGTGTGAAGAGAACGAGATCGAGAAGTGTTGGGAGGTACGAGACGATGACGCAAGTCGGGAAGAAACGCGGACTTAACGTTGCTCGTGGCGCCCTAATTTTTCACTTCAGGATTCTGTTTGAGTTCCGCGACCATGCATGTTACCGCTAACGTGGTTTTCTTGTCAAAATGCGTTTTCACGTTATAGTCCTTTTACTTGGAGAAAAAAACGTGAAGATGACTTCGGTTTCGTTTGGCAATGGAAAATAAAAATAATCGGAAGGTTAACTTTCCTAAGAAAATTAATAACAGCATATGAAACATTTTTTTTGAGCAGAAATATAAATATTTCAATGAGGACTACGCGTCGATACAAAATGGTACATATCAGAACCAAAATCAAATACCCACCTAAAACGAACTAAAGACAGGAAAACAACAAAATAACAATATGAAATCTCAACACTATAAGCCAACTACTACGTGCCCTAGATAAATCGAGATAACGAGGCTCGGAACAAAGAAACAAGGGCACTGTGAAACCTTCAACCACCCCCTCTCCCCCCAATTTTGCCTAACCCCACCGACTACCCAACCAAAACAAACTTCCACCGGACCAGCCTCCTCTACATGACGCGTACGGCCTAGCCCTACCGCGACGCCACTACATGCACAACTACTTCTTAGGGACTAGGGCCATAGCTCGATCCGCTCGACGATCACAGTCAAGTTCGCATTGGGTACATCCACAACTGCCGCCGACAAACGAGATCCGGCCGTCCTACCCATCATCAGCTTGACCCCACTTTTTAATGTCGTTGCACCGTTTTTGCCATCCAACTGTTGTTTGTTGCTCGTCATCTCTACCACAACACCCGGCGTTGGTTATCGTTGACAAGCCGTTAGAGTAAAACACCACTCTGCGCCTACCGCTACCTCTGCATCTCGCTTAACCAACCGTCCACCAAGCTCTGATCTTTCCACCACACAACACCACCCCCCCCAAGAGCAGATCCTCCCGCACACACCGTCACCGGAACGCTTTAGCAAAGCCGCCACCATTGGATCACACTAACAGATTCATCGCCACCATCGGAACGCACTAATAGATCTGTCGCTGCCATCTACCGTCGCACGCAAACCCTAATCTTAAGGGTACTCTCAGACAAGAGAAAACCACTTCAGAGCATATGAAACATTGGATAAATGAGGGAAAATGTATAATTTGAGTTATATTTTATATTTTTATTTTTATCGAAAAACAGTAAAAAAAGAAGAGGAATAATAAAGTACAAGTGACATGAGCAAGTAAAAAGCTTCAATGAAAGTTCATGCCTCAAAATACCTTTAAAATAAGGCGGAGATATCCTACTTCAACAACTAGCAAGATTGTCGGAGTGATTTTGCGTTTAGAAGCTGAATTCTTTCTATAATTTTCTTTTCCGAGCCTCTAGCGACTGCTCCAAGCTTCTTACAAAAATTCCAAGTGGAAACATTCTGGAGGGGCATTAGCCTTTGAGTTTTTCCCAACGGATGCTCTAAACTTGATTTTGGGAGACCAATCAATGTGGCTTTAGAGTCAATGCTCAAAGATGGGTTGATGGTAGGAATGATGTGGGAGAGCTCTTTTGGAATTGACTTTGCTGACATGAGTTATCTCAAAAGAGGGAAAGGTAGAGCTAACTTTGATCATTGAAGTGATCTCCTAGTGTTGATTTTGGAGAGATTTGGGTGAGATGTTGGATGTGATCATGGTTTACAAGGTTGTGATCCCTAAAAAATTTTGAAGATGATTTTTTTGCATCGACATTGATGCAGACCAAATCTCTATCTTCAATTGCAAATGAGTTGTCTTTCGACTTTGAGAAATTGTTTGAGCTAGAAAGATCATAGGGATATGGTGAAGTTATGGATTTTAGCAATGAGACTTTTGACTTTGGAGCAAATGAATTTATTGTTCACTGTGAAATGATCTGGAAGTTTTCATAAGGTAAAATCCATAGCTAAGATCACTTCTGGATGCAGTTGAGGGGTAGAGAATGACACGTTCACTAAAGAGGCCAACAATATTAGACAAGATACACTCGTTCCACAGATGAACATGGACACCACTAATTGCTACCCAACAAAACCTTCCTTTTCCCATGATGAAGCGATTCCAATCTTTGTACTAGGAGAACCATTTCCTTGATAAACTTCAATCTCACTCATTCACTTCTCGTCCATGAATGAAACAAGGAAAACTATGTTGCCAAATGAATAAATAGTGATGTCCAATACTCGATCATCAGATAATTGCTGCAGAATGATATCAACACCAGAGTATGAGTGAGCAACCGCCAAAATACTTCATCGAGTATCCTTAGCAAGAGATTGAGCTAAAGAGCTAGATAAAGATAACTTTATAGAAGCCTTGTATTTAAATGGGACTCCATTTTGGATACAACTGCTACGAATATCAGAATGAGGTTGTTCTTAGATTGTGTGTATGATACAAATGAAAACAATTGTAAGAGAATAAGAACAAATTAAGCTCACATGAGCTTTCTTAAGACTTGTCCATTGTTAGTTATTGGAGCACAGATAGGTGTAACAAAAAAATATGATAGGAACTTACAATGATAGGAATTCGAGAGCTCATTATCGCAACAATATGCACCGAGAACAAAGCTCACAGGAGCTTCTTTGAGACTTCACGTTTCCCAAAATAACGCGGGAATAGACTTACCTTAAAGCTCACGAGAGCTTATGGAGACTTCGTGTTTAGCAAAAAATCGCGACATTGAGACTCATTATGCGAAAAATGGCTCAAGCATGAGCATATTGATGATCTATTTTGTGTCCAGAGAGTTTCACTTTTGGGTGAGACTCCTAAAGGTTTCGTTGTTGGAGTAGAGCTCCTTGGAACTCATGAAGGCTTCTTAATCGACAAAGAGTTTCGCAGGACTCTACAACTAGAGGAAAGCTTCATAGACTCTGGGGGATTTGTTGTTGGCAAAATGTTGCATTTTCGTGAAGGGAGCCAACATGTGACGCTTGGGTGCCACATGTCACATCGTCTTTGATTTTACTATTTTTTTTTCAAAGTTAAGGGTCCTTGTACGTCGTCATATGGTCTTCTTATCCAAATTTTAGGGTTTCTGATTAAGTCCAATTAGTCTTTTTTTCCCCAAATATTAGGAATTTTGACTAAGCCAAAATTAGGTCTTCGAGTAAGAGGTGGTAGCAGTGATCCACGTCTGGTCAATGACTGGGGGCCTGCGCAGGTAACACACCGTTAAGCCCCCCGGATGTGTGTCCGAGGAAACGCCTTCGGCATGAGAATAAGTATCCACACAAACAGAAAATGAATAATTGACTGAGAATCGAACCTTCGTATATCGTTCTTGAGATGAATACTATTCGAAGATTTATGAAGAACCCAAAAAGAACGTTTGAGAGTGTTTCGAGTCCTTACAAGTACATTTAATAAGTGAATTGACCGAACCCGATAACGTGGGCTTGAGTCTCCTTTTATATACTACAAGCTTACCTAGCATCCAGCGGGGTCTAGAAGGTCAGCGGCATGTGAGAAGGGAAGTCCACCTCCGATGGACGTCTGGGAGCGCATATGCTTGGACGTGGATCTGGGTGGGGGCGCATGGGACCTCTCCGGGGTCCATGGCCAGCCACATGGCCCTCCTCCGGGCCTCTGCTTCTC
>JAYMTA010002430.1:0-16560 GCA_036897625.1 Pelargonium cotyledonis | reverse complement strand
TATATATATATATATATACATATATATGTGAGTGTAAGAGGCAATAGTATAGATCTGTGAATTAAGTAGGGTAAAATGTAGGGTCAAGGTATTAAATTGTGAGCATGAGTTATCAATATCTTATATATCCACCAAACCCAGTATCATTCAATGAGGGTTGTTGGCGTAGCTGTGAATTCTGATAATTATTCATCTCTCATATTGTATATAATTTCACCACAGTTCTGTTCTGTTTCTCTGTCTCTGTCTCTCTCTGGAGTGTGGAGCTTCACTCATCACCATTGAAAATGCTTGGACACAACACAAGTGCCTATACAGCTCTTGTAATTGAACAACTTTTAAGTTCAATCATTAGTAGAAAGTAAATTTATCATTAATCAATTCATATATTTAAGATAGAGACAGAGATATCAATTCACGAGTGATTTTTGATGTTTCATGAGACGAATCTTGTAAAAATTTGTGCACCAGAACCAGAAGATAACAGTACTTAATTCAATAACATTCATTTCCGGTACAAAACGTATAATTGGTAGCTGGTAGTACTACCAAATTAAAGAATATAAACAAGAATATAAACAACTTATTATTATTATAAACATTGCCAATCAAATTCCACACCATACTGATTCAAGAAGTCCATGGTGCTAATGCCACTTAGTTCGAATTCACAGTCAAAACCGCAAAACGAATCTGCGTATCCCCAACTCGTGGTCATTTTCTGAGACTCCGTCGCATCGACAACAGCTTCTTGTTCTTGGCTGCTGCCTCCATCCACCTTCACTTCACCCGATCCAGAGATCGTAATTTCATGAGAAATGCTCGAAGAAGCTGAAATGGTTGATATCTCGGAGACCTTATCTGATCTGGGAGAAGAGTTTTGTGGTTGGCTTGGAAGAAGAACATTTCTGCTTCTGTTACTGTTACTCTGCTTTCTGATCCCCAGTTTTTTGCACAAATGGGTATTCCAGTAATTCTTCACTTGATTGTCTGTTCTTCCAGGTACCCGTTTCGCAATCAAAGACCACCTAATAATTGTTTCAAACACATGATCAACCATGATATCAACATATTCCAAATCTAGTGATGCCAGTGAATTATGATCAAGCACTATGGTTGTTTTTTTTTTATCAGCAGCACTATGGTTGTTGTTGGTTGAGGTTTCAATGAAGATAGTTTTATAATGAAATCACCATTAGTACTAAAAAATGAAAGGAACTATTGGCAATTAAAGCAATTGAAGAAGAACAAACAGTACCTGTTTCCAAGGAGTTTATGGAGCCTAATGATGAGGTCTTCTTCTTCCTCAGTAAAATCGCCTCTGTTCACAGTTGGGCTCAAGTAGTTCATCCACCTTAACCTGCAACTCTTGCCGCATCTTTTTAAACCTATCAAGGTGCATAATTGGACAAAAAAGAGGCCATAATTTAGTAACAACCCAGTTTCATACCAAACAGAAGACGAGAAAGAGAAGTAAGTTCTCACCAGTTTTTTTGGCAACCCGATTCCACTGTCCTTTTCCATGCAGCTTCACGTAATCGGTAAGGATCTTGTCTTCTTCTGCTGTCCACAAACCTTTCTTCTGGTATTGTTTTCCTCCTTCCATTCTCATGCTCATAAACAGATGAGTGGAGTGGCTGTGGCAGTCCCAGCCTTTTTCTCCTGAGGAAAGAGCCACTCCTTTTTATGTACTTGTGAACAAAGTCACAAACTGTATCTTATATATGAAGCTGATGATGATTGATGACATGCCCATGGTGCTCAACTAATTTCTAACTAAAATGAGAGGAAGTACTGTAAATGTGAGAAAAACTGGATACATACGGTCAAGTCTCCAAAAACTCAACCAAGCCGATAGTTGAATGGCACACATCCCCATGCAGGAATGCCATGTTAGCAGTAATGTTCATATAACAATAGCAATAATCAGAATCAAGTCCACTTGAAATGTAATGATACCAAAGCCAGATGAAACTCTACCAAGTGTGTTCTTAATCATGATCAAATGGGTCAACCTTTGACCGTAACATCAATTAAGTGAATACACACATAATTCAGCACTTGTACCAATACGTAGGACCACTACTATTATCAATATTTTACTCCCAGCCTGCCAAACTTATTAATGTTCTGACCTTTCATAAATAATGAGATAGCCAAAACATCGTTTGATGCATATTCCCTACTACACTGGGCTTATTAGTATTGACCAGTTGACTGGGAGTTGGAGTAAAAAATTACTAGAAGTACGTCAATGCCTTCATAAAAAGTAAGAGCTTCTTCAAGAAGCCTCAAAATGAATGAACAAGGCACATTATGTTTAAACATTAGCATAGATATGACAGAGAAACAAGCCATACCTCTATGCAAAGTAGAAATCAGAGCAACAAGCCATACCTCTATAAATTACAACTACACTATTGACTTGATCAGTGCTTCTACGGGGCGACCTGTATACAAGGATACAGGACTTGTTAGTAACGGTGTTACCAATCAATGGTTCAAGTCTGGAAAGCTACCATATTCAAATAACCTTCTTGTCATATATCAATGCTTGTTGCTGAGTACCCCAGTCCCAATGCAATTAATTTCTGTGAAACTGCACAACTGTATCCCTTTGTAATATGCAAGGTTCACAATATGAACCGAATGAGACACTATAATCGTTTTAGTCCACAGTTACAGCTGATGAAACAAATCAAATCGATGAAAAACAGCAAAATGATTTTGCTTCATTGATGTCAATTTCCACAAAGAAGAGATGGTACAGAAGCAGGTGTATGTACAACAAGACCCCTTATCATGAAATAATGAATACACAGAAGCTATGGCATTCCCTCGTATATCTACTGTACTAGTGGTATGCATTGGGTCATGTGGCATACTATGTCTCATCTGCCTTCGGTTCAAGTACCACCGGGATTTTTTCTTTGTGATCGCCGCGCAAGACTTCCACAATTACCTGAACATAAAAAAAATATATGTTAATGAAGTGTTCAAATGTACAAAAATATTTTCACACTTAGAGACAGGATGTCTAAAATAATTCAAATATAAATTTGTCAGTCATTTTATGTGCATGAATAAGTTCAGACCTAATTATAAAACAGAAACCTCAAAACTAAGCATCAACATTCAACTTGAACTTTAGAATCCAATTGTAAAAAACAAATAAGAAAAACAATACAAAAATTGTTCTTGTACTACCTGAACTGGATCAATCTAGTCCCTGAATATAAAATGAAACAATTTAGTCATTTAAATATACCAAGTTGGCCCCTCAAAATAACTTTTGTTAGATGTTGTTGGCGTGACAATAAACATGATTAAAAATATAATTTTGGAAAAATTACACGTAACGCCACGTGTTGCATTGTAATTGGAAGTTTGTTTTCTCCCTATTATTCTTTCCTCTTCTCTATTTAAGGCTTAGAGGTACAAGTTGCCAGTAGCAACCTAGAGTTGCAGAGGAGGTAGCAGAGGTGAGTGGCCTTGAGTTGCTAAGTAGAGCAGCAGCCATGGCCACCACTGGCAAACTTAGCTCCTAAATCTTATTCCCTCGTTCCCAAAATGAGTGTACTCTTTTTTAAATATAAATTAAGGACAATCATTTTTTTTAGAGATAGTTGACACATATTTTAGGACATAGAGTGTAAAGGAAAAGAAGGGGGCCAGATAGAAACCAAAGAAAAATAGTACACAAAATTTGACAGGTGGCATTCAATTGCTATTTTTTTAAATAATATGACATAAGCTAACACGTGTAGTTGATGTATTTTAGTTATTTTATCATCACATCAGCATTTAACAAGGAATTTAGCAAAAGATAATGTGAGAAACAAAGTTAGATCATATTGGTATAGCTCAAATTCAAATTGGTTCAATTCGTAGTTCAGGACTGTAATGGTCAAAATAGATTAGTACAATGACCATATTGGTAATTTTCAAATAAATATAGGCAGATTCTCATAGATACGTGTCCTGGCATGGTTCTGTAATTGTGGTTATACAATTACCAGGAATTAGTTCAGCAAGGGATGTGAGGAGGTGGGGCAGAAGTTGAAACATGTGCAACAACTATGTCAATCTATTGAGTTAATTCTATTCACATTCAAGGAATTGTATCCATAGAACTAGGTTATATTTGTTTTCAAAAACACTAATTTCAAGTGGTCATGCCCATTTTATTTTCCAGTGAAAAACAATAACAATGGCATGGATTCAGATGTAAACTATTATTACCGATATAATCATGAAAACTATATTTTTTTTAGGAATTTAAAACCAAGCTTCTGAAAATATTGACACGGAGAATGCTAAAATAGGACAAGTTCTGTTTATTATTCCAAGAATAGGAAATTAAAAAGAAATTTTGGGGTCCATTACTCTATTCCTGATACAGAATATAGTGGATCCCTGCAGGCACATGCTACCACAATTGACAATACTCAGCAAAATCAATTTTAAGGTCAATTTCCATACCTCATCACCCACGTTGCATTGGTCAAGAATTCTGTACAAGTCACTACCATTTGTGACCTTTTTTCCATTCACAGATGTTATGATGTCACCCAAGATAAGCCTACCATAGGCATCACGTTTTGTGGATTGCAGACCCTGCAACAAAGGTGTACACTTATCTTAGTTTAATTTAGGCTGACAATATGTATCATCAACACCAAGGCAACATATCTCCAACCGACTACGTATGTTTGTGTTAATGAGAGGGAGAGGGGGGAGAGAGTGTAAATAATCTATGAAAGGAAAGATTCAGTGTACCGCTTTGCCGGCTGGACCATTTGCTGGAGCATCTAAAACAAGCACCCCACTTACTCCCAATTGCTCCACAGACTGATCAGGGGCAAATTTAATTCCTAAAATTGGTCTGGTTACTTTTCCAAACTTCACTAGTTGGTCAACAATGCCATTAACCTGGACCATGAACATGTTCATAATTCAATCTTGAATGTGAGATAGATACGGTGGCGTTTGGGAACATGAATTTGATTAGAAATTTGGAATTAGAAATATTGTATTTCAAATACAAATATAATGTTTGGGTAACCATAGTTTTTCAAATGATAAGGAAAGAGTTGTAATTCAAAATCTCATGTGTTTTCAATCCTATTGGATTTGAGTCAAATCCAACTCCAAATTCTTTGAGCATCAAATATTGGATTTGGCTCAAATCCAGAATTTCAAATGAAAGCCAAGAATCCAAACGGAGCATAAGTGAATTTCTAAATCCTCAACTGAACTAACTACCATAACTCAAACAAAGTATTTCACAAAACTGAAATGTGAATTAGTAACAACTCACAGTATCAACTGGAATGGAAAACCCAACACCAGAAGATGCACCAGATGGAGAGTATATAGCTGTATTTATCCCAATAAGGCTTCCTGAACTATCGAGAAGTGGTCCTCCACTATTACCAGGGTTGATAGCAGCATCTGTCTGTATAACATCTTGAATTGGACGGCCAGTAGCAGCTGAACTGATTTCCCTTCTAAGTCCACTACAAGTACAATAGAAGTTTAACTTTGTAAAAAAAAATGTCACTTAAATTTAGAAAGTTAAAACAAGTGCTTGCTTCATATGCATGTTCACATGCAGATACCAGTAATTATTAATTAACAAAAATAACAGAACTGATGAGTGATGACTGCTTGGCTTGATTTCTCAAAACTGACACTTTAACAGAATGATGTAATGAATTGCCAATAGATGTAATACCTTAGTAGATTGCAATGGTGAAAACAATATAATTACACTAAATTGAAAAGGTATAAGAGACTTGGACAAGGATTGACCTTCAAAACCTAATCTTCCTTAATGCTTGTTTATTTTATTTTTTTCACATAGGATTTGGTATGGCGTAGTTAAGCTCACTGCCACAATGCCAACACTAGTACAATCTTTTGACAGGGAAAACTCTTACATGAGTTTTGTTAGTGGCTAGAAATCAGGAGAGTGGTTGTTACTTGTTAAAATGACTGAAAAGCAGAAGATAGAAGATTGATTAGCACATTTCAGGGATCTTGTTTTATCTAGATTGAGCTAATTCTAAGGATCTTTGATTATGATCTTTGACTGATCTTGAATGACTATATTTGTAGTATAAATTGGGTTTCACCCATTGTGAATAATATGAATCAATTTCTCTCAACTTCCTATGGTGTCAGAGCATTGAGAGACATATATATAGTCCTCTGAATCTCTTCCCCAGCCTAGTACCACTGCCTCCATGGCAGTGGTGCCAAGCCCTAAACAACCCAAGCTAAAACCTACCCGGCCCTCAATCCATAAATAAATCTCACATCAATTGGCTGCTCTTGGCAAGAAATCAGGAGATAGTGGTCGTTAGAGTAGATGGAAACAGGAGATGGAAGATTGATCTCAGCACATTAGTAGCGATCTTGTTTTACCTAGATTGAGTTGATTCTTAGGATCTTTGATTGATTTTGATTAAACGCTATTTGTAGTATGAAGGGGGTTCACTTATTGTGAATAACATGAAGTATGTGTACATTTATAGTGATCTTGTTTTACCTAGATTGAGTTGATTCTTAGGATCTTTGATTGATTTTGATTTAATGCTATTTGTAGTATGAATATTGTGAATAACATGAAGTATGTGTATTTCTAACAAATCAATAATTTGAAGCGTCCTCAATAAACCTAATATTTTTTCTCCTGGAGTTCTCAACTAGATGGATTTCTCACCTGATAACACCGGTAGTGAGAGTATGGTCAAGTCCAAACTGCATAAACATGAACAAGAAGAAGGAAAGAAGTTATATTGAATTCTAGTTTAGAATGATAAGAACCAAAAACGTCAAGTATTCATGGTCATTATAACTATAATCTTTGATACAGCACTTGCACACGAAGATATGAGTCAAAGAGATCCAAGATAATATATAATATAACTAACTAGGAATCATATTATTATCATATCTATAGTCCTAGAGTTGGCTCAATTTTGAAGTACAGATATGCGTTATTGAATTATCCAAGGATCAATCAATTTACCATCCTCTAGAATTCAGTGTAGACAAGAAGTAAGAAAACTGCAATCAATTGGACAAGTTTCAGATTCTACTATCACATAGTTGGAAAAGCATTATGGTCATTTTGAGGTATTGATTACAACCTCATGATACTTTATGATGACTCATCACTTATATATTCAATCATATATTATACATCGCTCAACATAGAATCCAAGTGAAGTGAGATAGATATGAAGCACCACTTTGAACATGGACACCGAAGACAATACGATTATGTGATTTGTCATTTTTTGAAAAAATATAGGACGCGATCCGTCAATACATGTAAAGTTATTTAATTTAAACTATGTCCTTTGTTAGTAGCAATTTGTATGAAGTTGTATTTCCTCGTTTTTGAAAAATATAGGACACGATGTGTCAAGACATGAAGTTATTTAATTTAAACTATGTACTTTGTTAGTAACAAATTGTATGAAGTTGTAGTTCCTAATTATATTAAAAACTCGAAAACAACCTATCAAATCAACATCCAAGTTGTATTTTATGCAAACTAAAAACATTAATAGTTGCAGTCAACTTCATTTCCAAAGTCATTTTTCATTACGAACCATTAGTATAAGTTCAAATTAAACAACAAACCAAGTCATTACAATCTTTCAATAGATGGAAAATAGCTGAGTATTCCACTAAAATTAATTGACGGAATGAGGGAGCTAAAGGTAAGGATTAGGTGTCATGAAAATTTTCTATAGAATAATTAAATGTTGTGGGCAATATTGGGGCAGTGTTTTTTGTATCACCCCTAATTAAAATGATTAAGTAGAATTCGAGTCTTGGTGTCAGACAAGAGAATCCGACACAATTTGTCACCAAAATGGTGAATCGGTGCTTCATAATGCATGAGTTAACAGTACAAACAACTGCCCATTGAGAAAAGTAGATACTTACAGGGTTTCCAATAGCAAATACTTTCTGACCAACAAGTAAGTCTGCAGAGATGCCAACAGGTATAGGCCTAAGTTTATCCTTAGGTGCATCAATACTGAGCACAGCAACATCCTTGTCTTGGTCATATCCAACAACTTTCGCATCATATGTTGACTGGTCAGCGAGAGTGACCCTGTACAGAACTAGCACCACTTGAGAGGCCAACAATAAGTATTGCACTACTATACATATAAGATGACATTTTGATCCCACTGTTATATTATTAGGATCACAGGTTTTATGAGTAACAAAGTATAAAGTAGTTAATTAAGATGCTAATCACAAACGCAAACAAATAGTTCCATGATATATTAAATTAAGATGTCATTTAGACCACAATGCCATATTTAACATCGAACATATTAACTCAATATGCCTAACTACTTGAGGGCCACATTCATCCATCAAAGAAATTAAACTTAGGATTATAGGTGCTATGAGTAAGAAAGTGCAGAGTAACTAGTGAAGTTGCCAATCACTAAGGGAAACAAACAATATAATGATATCCCCATTCCCATTAGTCAGAAAACTTCCAAGGGCTACACAAGAATACAATATTTTGCCAGTTAGTTATGGGTGATCTATGTCATTGCAGACTTAAGATAATTGTAGGTAATCCCAGAACCCAAAAACAAACATTTCATGGAGAAAATGCATTGTGCAACCCCGGCTTCATGCACTTGGCGACATTAACAAAAAGCATAAGCTGAATTAAGGTCCATCGCCACACATGGCAGAAAATTCGATGAACTGAAGTGAGTTTAAACTCAGTACTTAGTAACACTGCCTTCTCTATACCTCAATTATATGTTGCATTAAACTTTAAAAGTTGCATTCAATTCCAAAAATTTAAATAGCCACATGCAAATACACTGTTTTGTACCAGATATATTGCTACTGTCAAGCCTAACACATAAATGCACAATACATCTACAATTCGACTCGTCGCTAAGATGCTACTTCAAATCAAATCAAATCAATATAAAGCCAACCAACCTGAGATCAGAAGCACCACGAATCACATGATAATTGGTGACAATGTGCCCATCTTTATCCCACACAAAGCCAGATCCCGACCCTTGTGGCACCTCCAACACGTCCAGTGTGAAAGCATCCTGCCTAGAGCACATATAACACATCAATCCACAACTACACCTCCCAAAACACAGGAACAAATCCAATCTAATACTGATCGAGGCAGATACTGGACAATTACAACGTACTTGACAGCAAGATTGGTGATATACACAACAGAAGGCGTGTTCTCCTGGAACAGCCGCACCGTAGCGAGCTCATCAGTCTGCAGCTTCCTCGGAGTAGTGACAACGAAAGCCGAAGCTAAATCCACATCGGCAATGAACAGAGAGAACGATAAAGCAACAGAAGTGCAGAAAACAAAAAGAGAATCCAAAGTGAGCTTGTTCAGGCGCGAACTCGCGGTCAGAGGTAGAGAGTTCCGGTGAGGGTCGCGACGCAGAAAAGAGAAAATCGGAGTAGCTTTGGTCCTTTTGGCGAGAATGAGGGGCTTGGAGAGGAAGAGGGTGGGCCTCCTGTTCGGCGAGCGACGAATCGGAGGAGAGAAAGCTGCCGCCGCCGGCGAGGAGTGGAGGAATGCGGAAATGAGTGAATAAGCAGCCATCTCTGTTCAGGACAGTTGGATTGACTCACTACTCGCTAAAGCATTAGGATATTATTCACAGTGCTCAGTTTAGTGGTGGGAAGGTCAAATCAGTAGGAGCAATAATGGATCCTCGGCCGCCAAATGTCGTTGATTCCGTTGGTTTTAGATCTTGGCCGTTCATTTCCCGGAACAACTATCCAGTATCAATACTTTGTGTGGCACATATTACACTACTATTTTAGGAACTGCACCGTATGTTCTGGACTGTTGCTCTACACTTCCAGAGATGTCTAGTGAACCGCTAAACCGAACCGCAAAACCGAGCCGATAGAGAAAAGTGATGCTGTCGGTTCCCATATGTCATAAACCGAAGGTAACGGTTCGGCTCACGGTTTCTATAACCTTGAACCGACAAAAAACCGAACCGACCGAGAAGCTTGTATTATTAAAATCCGGCGAGAATGATAAATAAAAATGGTGGCTACCGGTAGGATTGTTCTGTAAAAAAAAGTTATGGAGGTTGTTGTTTCAAGGAAGAAGACGTTGGGTTGGTTGAATAGTGGGTTTAGTGGTGGGACCATGATTATTAAATAATACAGTATAAAATATAATTTATTACTCCTCATGTGGTAGTGCACTTTTCCCACATCGGACTAAAACTAACAAGAGAGTCAGAGAACTTCTGCACACATATATTCTCTTTAGGTTTGGGCTTAAAGTCAAAAGATACCTTAAGGTTGTATTGGGCCTTGAGGTGAAACATTTTGTGTTGGGCTCTTTTTGGGCCTTGAGATTTGATTTGAAGTGTGAATATTTTATCTTGAGTGGTCGAATGCAGCGGTTTGATGGTTGAAATCGGTCGGTGTCGGTTCATGAAGTTCAAGAACCGCAAGTGTCGTGTCGGTTCGGTTCGGTTCATGCTTTGGGCAGCACGGTCGGTTAAATGTGAGTAGTTCTGATCTGACCAAAGTGAATTTTACCAATAAACATCCAAAACTTGAACACACTACTGTAAAGATTATTACAAAATGTGTATCTGCAGAGCAGACAAGAGTTGATTCAGTCCCTAGTGAATGACAATTTACAACACTTTTCCTAAAGGTTTCAGTTCCCTGGGTACACCTTCGAAATTTCCAGCTTCAAGGTTAGATTGTAGCATCGGTCTGCTCCCGACTTTCCAAGCAATCCCCTCTGCTAAGTGCTCCTTCGTTGGCGTCAGCAACACAAAGTTCGGATCAGCTCTTTGGTAACTGCAGAACAAGAAATAGATGAAGGAAAGAGAAAAAACGTATTATTAGTTTTGTATGCAAATTTGTCAATAATATTCCAGAAACGAGAAGCATGGTCTATAGGTGTAAGTGTAACGTATTGAGCACTGAGTCAGAAGCCCTGGACATAATTATTAAAAAACGGAATTGAACTCATGCTTGGCAATCATTGCTCTTTAAATAGACAAAAACTTTATTCAAAAACCGCAAACAAACCTGGCTTCTTTAATACTGTCAACATGGAGGCCAAATCCAAGCATTGTTTTTCCTGTGATACGATCTCTTGTAGCTGCGAGACAACAAGATTGATTTCATTTCGAATTTTATATGCAGTTATCCAAGGCAAAGTCTGTCAAATTGTCAAATCTAGATACGAATGCAAAGTCTGTCCGTCAATCTATAAACACAGTTTAAAGGTGTAATGTATTGAAATCCAGTACACATAATAAAAGGCCATCGGCTGTTGTGATTTCCTCCCAGCAAAACATACTACTATTCAGTATATTTGAAAAGCAAGAAAATTTAACATATCTCCATCTTGCATTTTTGTTGCAAAATAAAAACACCTAGATACTTTCATATGTGAATATTGTGGGAATGTTCTGAAGAATTTATACGCAGTAGTAGTTTAACTTTCAACATGCACAAGAAAACTGCAATTTGAAATTTAGCTTGAAAAGTACGGTAAGGTAGAGCTGACAATTTAAATCCGAATCCCCAGGCAACCAAAACCCAACCCCTATCACTGCGGGTACGGGTTGCACAAAATAGACCCAGTCGATTTTGGAGCCTGCACCCCATGCGGGTCGGATTCAGGTCAGACCTTTTCGACCTGAACCAGAATCCCGAATTGCCAACTCTACAATATGGAATAACTGAAAGAAAGAGCTTTAGTAACCAATCCCTGAAATAATAAACCGACTAACACAGCAGCACCTGAAATGTTGAAAGAAAAAGCAGGTTTCCACCATGACTTGAATGCCAGAGCTGCAGTCTCGCTGCGAGCCCCCACCTTTGCCTACCAAGATGAAATAGAATTACTCGTCAAACTGATACAAACAATTCACAATCAAAAGCGCAACGGTTGTGTCAGAAGTGCTACCTTGAGCAAGAAATTTTTATTAGCCTGCCAAGAAGCAGCCACTTGAAAAGTGGAATCAGGGACATTGCTCTCCTCATTGGCATCATCAATCCTTTCATAATAAGATCATAGTGAAAACCAGATATTCTGATAAACGACATTAATTTTGTATGGATATGACAACTTGGAAATACCTTGTCTGCAACTCAAAGCCAAAGTCAATGTAATTGGTAATTCCTACTACTTCATCTCTCTCGACAGGGTTCCGCACCTATTAAATTTGTACGGTACAACTTTGATGATACTATGTTGCAGAAAAGGTCAAGAGGTTCATGACATAACGAACAAGATATATAACTACGACAACTAATACCATTAAATGATAGAAGGTATGCTACCTCTGCTTACATAACCCACCAGCAGCAGAATTATAACACCACCACAAAACAAAATTAGATAAATAAAAACTAGAAGAGAAGCATACTCGTCTCTGGACCACCACATGTTGATAGAAGGAGGCATTGAACTGAAATAGAAAAGCAGTAAATAAAATGTCAGAGGTTTGGAAGCCGTTGTTGTTGACAAGCATAAGAGATGGTGAATTGGAATGTTTACAATACAATGTATCTAAACCATCATCTTTTTGTTTCCAAATCATTAGGAGATGAGAGCTCAAAATTACGTCATTCCTTTCATTCCATATTATTCTGTTGTAAACTTTATATATGCTCTAAATATTTAATTCCAAGCCTAGATTTGGAAATACATGATAAAATATGGAGTACTTTAACCAAATCAGTGATACAACTTGTCAATCCAAAAATATATTGAATCTGATCATAGGAAAAACATCAACATGAATACAAATATGCAATTATTAGTCAGCTACACTTCCAATTGAAAGGGAAAAATAAATGTAATATGAAAATAAAATAAAATAAAATGGTTTATGGCGGGTTAGAACAGGCAAGATGCATAATTTACAGTTTTGAATACAAATTGCAGGAAATAACCACATTTCCTTTATTCTACTTCCTAGATATGAAGCTCAAAGTAGATATTTATAGGATCGAGCTTCTACTAAACGAGTTTCAAAAAGCTAGGAACACCCTACAATAAGGCACAGTAGTTTACTGAACTAACTCCCAGCACAAAATGTAAATGCAAGACTTGCAGAAATTTATGGTTGTACGATTAAAGGAAAAACGAACAGAAGTAGAGGTTGTCATCCATGATCATATAGACATCCCAAAAACAAAAAGTCAAAACAAACCTGAGAGCTATTATCAAGTTCAAGATTAAAATTGAAGGATGGGCATAAAGGGCTCCCCGATCCCACCCCATAACCAACTGCACAACTCCAATTCTGCAGATTTCTATATCTTGGACAGTCCTTGCTTCCATCTGATAAGATCATCAACACATCCACAAATACAAGGCACTTCAATAAATTATCGTTCAAACTTATGGACAAAATATATATATGCAGGTTGCAATAAAGATCAGCAATTCAGCGTCGTAGATATAAGAAAAATTCTTGTAATATCATATACAACCCAAGAGCATATCCATGCGATGTAATCTCATGAGTAAAACCTCCCACACTGCAACTGAAGACAATAAGGCTTAACGTGCATAGTATTTATGACTTATCAAATTGTCCATCACCAAAATTAAACAAACTGCTAATCGGCCTAATCCATTTCGTGTCTCTCATCTTTCCTCAATCATCATTATTCACAAGTACCTACAGCATTTGTTGGGTCCTAACATAGTTTAGAGGCATGTGTGTTAAACTAGAAGTTGAAGTGACTAATGGAATAAAACTAGATAGCCTAAATCAATAATATATATGCTCCAAACGCAATATAAAATGAGCACCATGGCAACCTAACGATTTAGGACTGTGATGTCATCCATTGATATATCACTTCACATTTTATATGTAGTTTTAGCTAGTGACAACTCCTTTAACTTTGAGTTTCCACAAGGACTTACCAGAAAAAGAAAAAAAAAAAAAAAACACTCCACGTAAATAGTTAACATGCATTTGAAATATTAAGAGGACATACATTGTGGTTCATACTGCACCCCAACAGTTAGCCTTCCCAACTTGCTTACCAACCACGCATTCTTTGGTAACTCATCGATAGCTGCATAATGACAAGATGACTGAGATAACAGGTTTTAGCAATGACTATTAAACATCTCAAAACTCTAATTTATAAGATATAATGAAACAAAGCCTGCAAACAAGAAAATGCTTACATGAGAAAGGCATTATTGTGGCTCCAAATGATAGGTTTTCCGAGCCATATCTCAGTCCCATAAATCCATAATCTGAATTGGATACTCTCCTGAAAACTAAAGTTTGTCATCAATATGCATTTGATATGAAAGTATATCAACAAGAAACACTTATAAGATGGTTAACAGATATGAAAGTACCTGTGCTTTAATAGCAAAGGAAAAATACCAAATGCTCCAAATCCATATTTGGGATAGAAAGCAGATGAGCTCACTCGTAAAATCCTGAAATGACAGCATCCACAATAGCACTAAAAAATAAATGGAACTTAATAATTGTGTGGTTGAATTTTGACTTGATTACGTATCACTTACGGATTAGATTTTGATACATATAGGTCCATAAATGTATTTGGATCATCAAGATCGCTTGCCCAAATAAGAAAGCAACAAAAAAAGTTGAATAATGTCAGTTATGTTCATTTTGCTGCACTGTGAACGAAATTATGATGAGCAGAAAGCTAGCTTTACAATACCCTTACCCTTGCCAGCGAAATAGGGCACTCCCGGAAAGTCCCTCCTCAGTCCTCTGACGAAGAGGACCTTCGACCTAACCAGGTTAAGGTAAAAACTAACAGACTGCAGTTTCCTCACAAATTTTTCTAGGTAAGTGACTAAAATAAACCATAATAATCTAATCTATCTGCTCACACTATAGACGATTTAAAAAAAGCTAATATGTAATCAGCATGATTTGATGGATACAGTAGCGGTCATATCCACATGAGGATCATCAAGTGGCTTTAGCATGATTCTAGTGCTAAAATGTGATGCTTGTTCAAAATAATCCTGAAAAAGACATTTCAGGGCAAGCTTCCCAAATAACACGTTGTATGATGTCTCTAGCATCCTGCATTGTGTCAGGGTTCAAATGATTCAGACATTCACATCATCAAATTAACCGGAGAAACTATCAAATTAGCATGCTCAAATTCTTCAGAAATGAATTTCATTTCTAAGATATATCAAATCATCCATTGAAAGGGCTAATATTACCAAAATCTACAACAATGCCAGGGTTTTGTCTAGATTAGTGCAAAAATCATACAGAGAATGCAGAGCCAAAAGGTTAAAATATACACCGGCATTGCTAATTTGAAAAGAAGAGAGAGGGAGCGGAGTGAACCTGGTGCGGGCGGCGAGAGGAGGAAAATCGAAGAGAGGAGGAACCAGCACCACCGGTGGCGGGGGTTCCTTTGTCAACCAGCTACCCATTTCTCTCTCTGATCGTCTAGGGTTTAGTCTCTTCAAAGTTGAATGTAACTTGAGAGTCAAGAAAAAAAATGGAGACGAAGATCAGCAATCAGGATTTGGAGCCATCATATGAAATCTCTTCCCCACTACCTGGGTGTGTTGTGTGTTCGGTTCGATGACGGTTTCAAGTTTCGACCTTCTTTGCGACACGTGTGGTATGGCTTTCGAATGCAATTTGGCCCAGTTTTAAGTTTGAGATGGAATGATTGGGCTTTATAAAACGAACCAATACAAATCAATAATTACACTAAATTTTTTTTTTTTTTTTTTGTTTTTAAAGATCGCCATCTTGGGAGGTGAGGGCTTTGGCCGGACCCCTACCAGTATTATTAATAGAATAGTAAAGAATAAATAACGGAGGGGAACATAATGAGTCTTACCACCTCAAGAACAATGCTAAACAGAAGGGTTAAATGAATGCATACGATAAATAAAACATTACATGTAAAATTTACCACTACGAATATGAGCACAACCTAAACTATCATCCAAAATAATATCTTTAAAATCAGATGGAAAGTCCTCAATAGAAGTAGAAATCAACTGGGTATGGAGCCCAAATCCGGCTAACCAATCCGCTGCGTAGTTAGCCTCACGAAACACATGACACATCGAAGTGGAACCCAAATCCCGCTGACACAATCTAACTAAATATACCAATTGCCATGGGCAAGCAAGTTTGCCTGATATGACCTCCACCAAAAGTCTCGAGTCCGATTGAACTAAATCCAAAACTACCCTTGTCTCAACACAAGCCTAAACCAATTCGAAGTACTTGAAACTCAGCGTAATTATTGGATCCAAAACCCAAAAATGAGCTAAATTCCAAAACAACTACCCCAGCATTATCCCTTACAACTCCACCAGCCGTTGCCTATCCTCCTCGACATGCCCCGTCTACATTTAAACAAAATTTCCCGGCAGCTGGTTTGTTCCAAGACACAACCCGAATTGGTTTAAAAAGAATGTGAGGCAGACCAATTGCAAAAGAGTTCAACAAATTAATCTCTGCGATGCTAGGATTC
>JAYMTA010002429.1:0-16565 GCA_036897625.1 Pelargonium cotyledonis | reverse complement strand
AAGGTTCTTGAGCTGTTGCAGCCCCATGGAGATCTAAAAAGACTTGTGATAAAGTTCTATTGCGGAAGAGAATTCCCATCATGGATAGGAGATCCTTTGTTGATGAGTAATATGGTGGAGTTGGAGCTTTGTAACTGTTGGAAGAGTATATCATTACCATCTCTTGGAAGGCTACCTATGCTCAAGCGCTTGATTATAGATGGGATGATGGCAGTAAAGAGTGTGGGTTCAGAATTCTACGGTTGTGATTCAGCTTTTCCGGTATTGGAGACTCTCAAATTTAAGAATATGCTGGGATGGGAGGAATGGTGTCTATCTGAAAGAGAAGATTAAGACAGATTCCCTTGTCTTCTTTATCTTGAGATATCAAATTGTCCATCTTTATTCGCAAATGGTGTGGTCAGTCTTCCATCTCTTTATGAATTGGAATTGGAGGGATGTAATGCTTCCCTTCTGAGATGTATAACTGACATCACCCCCTTCAAAACCTCAAGTCTTGAGAGAATATGAGGGCTTCCTTGTCTGGATGAAAGAGTTGGGCAGGGGCAGTTGGTGGCACTTGAACACCTCAAAATTTATGATTGTGAGGACCTGACGTCGTTGTTACAGATTGAAAACAAGTTTACCCGTTTGAAAAGTTTGGAGGTAAGAAGTTGTCAACTAGTATCATTTTGTACATTATCAACAATAAAGAAGTTGGTGTATCTTGAAAAGTTTATTGTAAGAAAATGTCCAAAAATTGGGTCAGTCCATGTGGAGCAGCAGGAGGATGGGAATGATGACACTGGTTTTCCATTGAAGTTGAGACATGTTGAGCTTGAGGATTGTGGGAATCAATTTATTGAGTCAATGGTTAATGGGCTAATGAGGAGGCTGCGAGGTGATGCTACGTCATGTGTTGTTGAGCTCTTGCAAATCAAGAGTTGTGATTCTCTGCAACACTTGGGAATTGCAAGTACAAGAGGAGGGAGTAAGCTGAAAATGTTGAGAGTTGAAGATTGTAATAATCTGGTGTATTTATGTAATTTTGAACAGGGCATTAACACTGTTGAGATTGAAAAGCTGGAGATAAAGAATTGTCCATCTCTGATGACAGATGGAATAATATTACCTGTTGGTGGCTCAGTTAAGAGAGTTTTCCTTTAGAAATGCAACCAAATAGAGTCAGTTCCGGAGGAGTGCATCATGTCAACATCTTCGTCATCAACATCCCCGGTAATTGAAGAGATTAGTATCTGGTACTGTCCAAATCTGAAAAGGTTGCCAGATAGCCTACACAGCCTCACAAATCTCACTTATTTGGGGTTGCAAGGATGCGATGTGTTAGAGTGCTTTCCAGAAAGTGGCTTGCCCACCCCCAACCTCAAGTACTTGAGGATCAAAACTTGCAAAAAACTGAAGAGTTTGCCTAAAAATATGCATAGTCTCACATCTCTTGAAGCACTGATAATGTGGAGTTGTCCAGGTGTGGAATTCTTTACAGAGGAACAAGGGTGTTTGCCTCTTCCTCCGAATTTAATTATTCTTGAAATGAGAGAATGTACAAATATGAAGCAGTCAATGTCAGAGTGGGGGTTAGACAATCTCACCTCTCTTCGAGTGTTAATCATAGGAGGAGTCCCTAAAGTGGCAGAAGATGTGGCAACTCTAACCACTACTCTGCTGCTTCCCACTTCTTTAAGTACTCTTTGGATCAGTGGTTTCAACAATGTGGAATCCATAACATCATCTTCACGGGGAATCCAAAACCTCATCTCTCTTAGACAGTTACGGTTTTGGGAGTGCCCAAAGCTGAGGTACTTGCCAAAGGAAGGCCTCCCTCCCACACTTGAAAGGCTATGGATCGAACGACTGTCCAATTCTAAGTGTGAAGTGCAGAGAGGGAAAAGGGGAATATTGGCCCCTCATCTCTCCTATCCCCCATATTCAGATTGTGTAACAAAGACACATGAGGTGAGTGAGCTTGAGTTTTATTGCAACTATATTCCTAATTAATAATTCAAACAATAATTTTTTTATTTTGTATTTCTTAACTATCTGCTTGTGTAACACTTAGCCTCATACTCAATCTTGCTGATTTTGCTGATTGTAGTGGCAACAGAGCTGGAATGCTACAGTTGATTCTGCAATATTACTTTTGTGGTTACAATTGTTGACAAGGAAGATGAGATAGCTGATCAGAATTGAGATATGAACTTGGTACTGTTGCTTTCTTTTCTTATCAAAGATTATATATGTTTTAGTCTGGTATTGATTCATCTTCAAATGCATTTGTATATACAAGCAAGTACCTGCTTCTGTATTGTTACATTGCAGCATGTTTTTTTATTTTGTTTTAATGTTATCTGTACAGTGATGGCTGTTTCGTGAAAGTCATATGCGGTATGTTTGACACTTTATAATAAATGAGTTTGTGTCGATATGACATGATTAACACGTTTAAATAAGAAAGAATATTTGTGACACGACTCAACTCGTCAATTTTATATGACTTGACATGATAATACAGCATAAGTTCCATCTATCTACACCAAGATGTATAAGAGATGAAACTTATAAGAGAGAACTAAGGGAAGCATAAAGCCATAAACAATCCAAAATGCAAATAGTCATCAGTGAAAACTTCAGTGTTCAGATTTAATTGCACAAACACATGTTAATATGAAAATGTGGAGACGAACATGAATAAACTGAAAAGCTCGAACGTTCATACATTTGGCATGAACAAGTATAAAGTATTGTCCTATGGAGCGTTCGGGCACGCGAGGTACCAATAATAATCTCATATCTAACATAAGATCTAAAGCAACTTTTGAATGAGCCTCATATTTGAATCAACACATCACTAGAAGATTCTTAATTACGTCTTCTTGGAAGAAAAACCTGAAATTAACAACAGAAAAACCAGACAATTAATTAAGTTGTGATTCAAAAGAGAGTTTCAGCTTCGAGTTTTGTACGAAAATAGACCATCTAAATCATATCAAAGACAATTAATATTCCTCACAAGTGACTGAATTTTTTTTTTCTCTTTAAAATTCAGATCACCCTCTAATATTCATAAGAGCAGATGAAATTGATTATTATATACTTACAGAAAATTACTATAAGCACCATGAAAATAAATTCATACTCTGTATATAAAAATGTGCGAAAGGAACTGATCGATTGCCACTTAAGCCATTAACTTGCTATAAATTAACTAATGTTACAAGATCTGATTTGGGTAAAGCACGAGACTCTAATTAGCTAGTATATATTTTCATTGTCACGCTATATATAATTTCGTACCGAGTTATAAGCACTGTGAGGATAAATATATTGTGTAGAACATGGAACTGAATTGAAGCAGACAAGTAAACTGTTTGTGGATGATTAGTTGTTTTATAAAGAACTAATGAACTGATCAACTTTTATCAGGTAACTATTTTTCATCTTTTTATAATCAGATTATATAACTTAAGCTCTCAAAAAGTGAACTACAAGAGTTAAATTTGTTTGGGGTGAAAAATAATTCGATAAATGGGGTTACTTTCATTGGTTTTTCAAATATGGAGAAAGGATAAAAGAAAAATGTGTTAATGTGGTCAATTTTTGTAAAATGAAATTGATGTGATTAGAATGTTATGAGTTAACATATTATCTCTAATTGATTATTTTTTTAAAACTGATTATCACTTATTAACTGAATTGAAGCATATATATATATATATATAGAGAGAGAGAGAGAGAGAGAGAGAGAGAGAGAAATAAAATAAAAACATACAGTAATTAATGGTTACCTTAGTTAATATAAACACAGGGGATGAGAGAGATATGGGGCCAATATTTTCCTTTTCCCTCTGACCATTTCTTTGCAACTATTGGACAGTTTCTGATCCTTAGCTGTTTCAGTGTGGTAGGGATGCCTTCCTTTGGCAAGTACCTCAGCTTTGGGCAGTCTGTAATAGATAATGGTGCAACAGAGGTGAGGTTTTGGATTCTTATTTATTAATCTTGTGGATTAGCATTGTTGAATTATTAGTACAAATAATGTGTGATATATGTTTGTATAATTACCGAACCGTATAATGAAATTAATCCGTATTAATAACACGAATAAGCTGTGATAGGTGAGATTTATTCGTTCGGGACCCAACTTGTAGCCCAAAGTATATATAGTCAGCAAGTTTCCTATCACGGGTCTGATTAAAGGGAGATAATGTGATTGAGATTATGCAGAGTATGTTTTGATGATGCATATTATTTATGCATTGACTAAAGGGTAATATGTTTTTGTACCTTATTATTGTCCTAAATTTCATGGGTTTTAATCGTGTTTAATCCCCAATTTTTCCTTCAATTGGTATTAGAGCTTAATTAGGGCTTTATGTAAGTATTGTTCTTGAGAGCTATAATCTTGCTTTGCATGCATGATCCGAACAATTTTGATTACTTGCATGAACTCTAATTTGATTCATGGCTATTACACTCAAGTTTTGAATTTTGATGATTAAATTAAGTTGGGGATCTTGTGATTTGGCTTTCTTTAGTACATCCCATGAATTTTGTGTGTGATGAAAACCTCAAATTTTTTTTTGGTATGGATTTTATTTTGTTGCTGCTGTGCTTTTCTGGGCCATATGGCTTGTTTCTGGTTTTTGTTGTGTTTGGGTTGCTGTGTTTACAGCAACAAAGAAGAGAGAGAGAGAGTGTTGTATTTAAAATTATTTATTTTGCTCATGTGTTATGATTACATCACACAACTGTGTTGTGCTTGGTTGTTGCCCATTTTGTTTGAGAAACAAAACTCTTTTGATTATGAGAATTGAGTTTTGAACCAAAATCTTGGATTTGAATAAATTAGGCTAAACCATATGAGCTAGCCTCGTTTATCAAATTTATTTGTGGGATTGTTTATATAATTCTACACCAAATATATATGGATTTTTGTGTCATGCATGGTGCTATTATGTTATTATCCATATTCGAAATTATATTTGGTAAATCTTGAGTTATGTTTTGCATTTGATAATTTTTCTTATCATTAAAAGACAAAATGGTTGAAGTGTGTGATTAAATTGTGTAAACTATGGACATACTCTATCGGTGTGACATTATCTACACAATTTTATGGTTAAATCACACTTGAGTCTCTCGGCATAGTACTTTATTTAATTTTATTGTCATTTTAATGTTCTAGTGCTTGTTATACCCTATCGGTATGGAGGTACTAGAGACATCTTGTGTTGCAGTCATCAAACGATAGCTCCCCCAAACTATAAGGTTGGCAAGTTCCCATAATTGATGCAACACCAAGATTGCGAGTTGTGACAACTATCTTACTTCCCGGCGCACATCTTAAAGGCTTGTAAAGGGCCGTCCAAGCTTCATACTTCTCATTCCAAACGTCATCTAGAACAATAAAAAATTTCTTTCCATACAAAATGCTCCGCAACTTGACTTGAAGTTGATCTAGAGTCATGCCATTACAAGTCTCAATACCAAATGACTCTATAATAGTTTTTGTTATCCTAAGAATATCAAAAGTGTCAGAAACACAAATCCAAGCTCTGAGATCAAAATGGCCCTCGACTTTCTTGTCATTGTAAAGTAGCTGAGCCAGAGTTGTCTTCCCTGACCCTCCCATGCCTTGTATCGGAATCACAGACACTCCTTCACCACCACCAGCATCAGTTGGTTCAGTAGCCAACAACAAATCAAGAAGAGCCTGCTTGTCCTTATCCCGGCCGAAAACATGAGAATCAGGCAGAGAAGTTGTTGGTAGTCTTGCTGTACCGTCAGAACTTCCTGATCTTTCTCCTCCAACAGCTTTGTCCCCCAAATCGAGTTTACTCTTCTCATCACAAATTCTCTCCATTCTAGCTGTAATGTTATTTAGCTTCAATCCCATCTCAGCATTGAACTTAAGACCACTACTACTACTTCAAGCAGCAAACAAGGATGGTACAAATCTTTTTACCTTATTACTACTAGTTGAAGCAGCAGCCTGTTGACTGTTCTTCAATCTGAGCCGCAAAGCTTCGGTTGAAAACTCGTCCAAAACGTCCTCCACATCATACACCAAGTCCCTGAGCTCATTCAACCAGATCCCCACCAGCTTGCTTGCGGGCTGCTTGTCTTCGGCATCTTCAAGAACAGCATGGATCTTGGGCAGCATATTCTCCCATATCTGTAGTTGAGACTGAACCTCTTTCTTGCTAGTAAATTGGCGCAGTTCGGGAGAAGCCAACATGTCAAACAGATTCTCAAAAGGAAACACTCAGTAAATCTCCTCCAGCAGCAGCTACAACCTCCATTGAAAATCAATAAAATTACAGAGAACTTGGAGAAAATGAGAGAGAATGTTTGCAACAGAGAAAATGAGAGAGAGAGAAGGTGAAGGGATGGCAAAGACTGAGTGAGTGGTCACAACACCACCTCGCAGAGCACACCTTGTTTGACTAGTAATTCTCCACTGCATGCTAATAAGACCATCATAATCAAGTTTCAAATAAGTAAAGGTCGTTGCGAGTTGGATCAATTCTGAAAAAGTAAAAATTCGATGTTTAGAATTTAATTATACTTCGGAAATTTTCCATCAATTATCTTTTTGTTACAAAAAGACATTGATCTTAAAAAAGATGTTACTTAACATAATTAGAAAAAGATTGATCTTCATTCATTTCCATCAGTTATCTGCTCAAACATAATACTCCCTCCATACCAAAATAATTGTCCACTTTCTTTACAAATTTACTCTAAAAAGGGGACAATTAGTAGGGCAGAGAGAGTAATATATAGTTATTGCTACAAAATGAACAGACAAAGTAGAAAGCTACATCGCAAATACTTGGTAGACAATTTGAGCTTCTCATTAAATAGACAGAAACAAAGTATTTTGATGTGGTCACAGATACACAATAACCTCTGTGCCTCTTAAACCATTTGCATACAAATAGTTTATTCAATGCATAATGAAACTAAATGTAAAATATGAGTTAACTGCTTTACCCTGACCATCCCCTCTGAGGAGCTCCAGAAGAATGAACATTCAACCTGTCAAGAACACCATTGAAATCAACAGGCTGTCCACTCTCTTCCATTCTCTGGATCACATTCACAACATGATCTCCCCTGAAACCCATGTTCACCAACTTCTCAACTAATTCATTGTAAGGATGATTCCGAGCAAACTGTGGATGACTTGGATTCCGGACCATAGTGCCTGAGTTTGCCTGTGAGTTGGATGGGGGATATCCACTTTGCTGGAAGTGAGGCTGATGCGGATGGTGAGCTCTTCCCCCTTCACTGTCATACATCATATACACATTGCCTGAATGGGGCCCAGCAGCTGCATATCCGTCACCTGGCTGTGCACCAAAAGTACCCTTCAGTTGCTGAGGTGGAGGCTGCTGCGGCAGTGGTTGCTGCTGAACTGTTCTACCAGTACCACCATACCCGTAAGGGACAGTATCAGCACGGCTAGGTCCTGGTTGGGGAATTCCTGGGAAGGGCATTTGCATTGGCATGCTGTTGGGAAGTGTCTCGGGAGGGGATGGGTTGGTTGGTTGATTTGGTTGGTAGGGAGGGTATGTCGGTGGAGGCCTGTTCTGGGATTGCAAAGTTGGCTGCTGTGGAGGAGCTACCTGCTGTGGTAATTGCTGGGACCATTGCTGCTGATATTGAGGGAATGGTTGGCTGTCTGGTGTTTGATTCACCTGGAATGGTTGGCTAGCCGGAGTCTGATTTACTTGAGACTGCACTGGTTGTGGTGCCACCCTAGTTAGGTCTTGCAGTTGGGAGGTTCGGTACTGAGGATCGGATGACAGATATTGACTCTGGGGGACTTGTGACTGGACTTGTGGAGTCGTGAACTGAGATGGAGGCAGGTAATAGGATTGCTGCTGGTTCACATTTTGAGGTGGGACTTGTGGGGGTGCCATGGACTGTTGCTGTGGGGCTACCTGATGAGACAGAGCAAGAGCTAGCTGCTGGTTTTGTGCCTCAGATGCATCATCACTTCTTTTAGGATCAGAGGATGATGGTGGAGAAGCTCTATCTTCATTGGACTGAGAGTGGCTGGACATTGAGGACTCTTTCTGCACCAACTGAAGCTTGGCTAATTCTTTTTGAGTCTCGGCAAGTTCTTGTTTGTCCCTTAGGATCTGAACTGACCTGTGGACCTGCAATAGATGCCACAGAGCAAATTATTTAACATTTAAAATGACTTGGGAGTGTAAATTCTTTAAAATGCATATTATCTGCAAGAGAGTAGAGCAATAAAAAAGTACAGTTTCATTGATACGGATGAGAGATATCTATACATAGTTCCACTACTTAACTCTGTCCTCAAGTAATAGATGCCAGAAATTGATGGGAGGCTTCAGAGCAGTTGGGTATGGGTTAAGTACCAACTCTCAATTTGTTGCACAAAGGAAAAAGGTTGAATGGGTAGTTTGACAAACTCAACACAAGGAAGCTTGAAAAACAAAATACAATGATGTGAAACGACAACGAGAACCTAACTATAAAGATCCTCACAATGATCTACATTCCAGATTGCAAAATAAGGTATCTAGACACAGTTCCACACTTAAAAATAGCTTTCTTTTTTCAATGATTATATGTTGGCCTATATGATCACATATTATCAGAGGATGTGCACTTTCCATCCTAACTAGACTTAATAGAACAACAGGATTTTTTTTCCTAGCATAAACCAGGAGTAGTTAGAGAAAGAAGGAAATAAATAAAACAGTTGAGAACAACCGTCTGAGAAGAGTTTAAATAACAACGAAGTCCACAGTTTGTTCCCTTTTCGTAAGCCGGTGCGAAAAAGTTAAAAAGAAAATTAAAAGACAGCAGATACAATGGTTGAAGCACAAAACTAAATGTATTGTTAATGTTACGCAATATAGTACAACACAAAATAACATAACATATCAAATATCCAAACTCATTCAATCAAAAAGAAAAATAAGATATGTAAAGAGTTCGGATAAATTAACTACTCCAAGCACAAAGACACGACATTCAAGCCACAATATGACATGAAAGCAAAAAAAATAGGACATACATTATAATTGAATAAGATTTGTTTACTGAATATAAGAGTTGAAAACTCACTTCCTGAAGGTGTTTCTCCAGTGATTTAAGCTTTGTATCAGCCTCCCCATGATCACGAGTTAAGTCAGATCGCATCTCACCAATGGATTTATCAAGATTGTAGCAATACAACTCTAACTGTGAAAGCCGCGAACTGATTCCCTCAAGAAAACGCATAAGGTTGTCAGCATATTTTTTCATGCTTTTCTCAACAGTGGAAATCACATCTTGGTCGAAAGAATCTTCATGCTGACTATACACAGGAGCAGGAAAAATTGCAGATCTTGCCATTCTGCTTTTGTGAAACTCCTGTTTAAAATAGAATACAATATCCTCACCTTAGCCAATAGAGCATCACCCCAAGTACTAAAAAAAACACTAGCTATCAACAGAAGAACGAGATTGGGCAACTTGTTCAATAAAATCATTCCAGAGTCGGTGACATTCAATAATTCCCAGGAATATGGTGAGCAAAAAAAGCAATTAGCAAATCTCAAGAAAGTGCAATGGAAGAACATCTCCAGTGTAAATAGAGAATAGGGCTCTTGCTCAATCACATACCACACAAAACACTGAATGGTCAGAACCATTCAAAAAGTCATGTTTGGAACAATCGACCCACTCTCTAATATTGTTTTTTCCCGCTAAAATACAGGACTCTTTGCCTATAATCATTTCTAATAATGTTGTAAGGAACCAACTCAACTAAAAGCTTAAGTTGATAGTTGAAGGTCTAATTTAATTATTATACTCTAACACGCCCTCTCACATACAAGTCCCAATATCATGTAAAGAACCAACTCAACTAAAAGTTTAAACTAATAGTTGAAGGTCCAATTCAATTTTTACTCTAACAACCGTAAATATACATAAGGCAATCAAGCACCTTGCACTATACACTCAACACTCTAAAAACTTCCTCTTCCTCAAAAATCTCAACTTCGCATCCAAAAATTCCCAAGCTGAAAATGATTCTCAGTAAACTCAAATGGGCTAAATTTTCAGTTCACTGACAATTCAATCAGTTCAACAAAAACATCACCTATAGACATCAATTAATCAGCTAAATTCAACACCAACCCACAAATTTCCATTACAAAATGACCCAAAATCAGCATTTCACAACAAACCACAAAATTACACGTCTTCCACTCAAACTATTCAAAAACACCAAAACCCTGATCACACAACCCCTCAATTCACATCACAAATTAACTAATTCACACCTCAATCACCGAACCCATACAATCATAACAGTATTTCCGGAACAGTACCTTGCCGGAGCAGGCGCCGATCACAGGATCGGAGAGGGAGTTTCCATTAGACGAGTCCTGGTTGCCGTAGTCGCAGAGGATATCGTCTGAGCCGAAATCGAATCCCTTTGAGCCGGAGCTGGGCCGACCCGACGATCCAGAGGCCATGGGATCGAGAAAATTCAAAGGCCTTCGAGGATTGGAGAGACGGATGGTTCTAGAGAGAGAAAGCTTTAGTTGTTTGGAGTTTCGATTTCTAGAGAGAGAACGTAGCTTTGCTTGTCTGCAACTGCAAATGGGAAGTTCTTTGTTCATAACAGATGAGCTGATGATGATGATGATGATGAGACTTGTAAACTATTGCTTTCAACTCAGGTTTTGGGTCGTTTGGTTTGACACTGGTTAACTCGGAATTAAGAGTGACAATTCAGATTTTGGAACGAGCTTTCAACTTTAGATTAAAAATACCAACATGTGATGAGCTCGTGTTCCGTTTTACATGTAATATGTTCGAATTTGTTTAGTTATGTCGCCAATTTTTGAAACCAACTTGAGGTCGGTTTCATTTTTTGTGACTTGATACTAAAATTTTTATAGTTGACTTTTGAGAATCCGCGAATTCGAATTTAAATAGTGGGATCCACTCAAACCTTATCCGAGTGGTGCAATTTTAGGTCGGATTTCTAGTTTTACGTCTCAAAATATTTGAGTACATGTCGGAGTACACTACTGGTGGCGAAACTTGATGAGGTTTACATTATATCATATTTCGAATGTCGGGGAGTTTGGTTCCAAGCTAACAACTCTTTTCGAAATTAATAAATAATTATAATTTAATGAAAATATGATTTTATTTTATTTTAATGCAATATGGGGTTTTGTGTTGGATTTGGAAGTTAGATAAGGATGAAGCCAACCTACCATTCCTACATAGAATTTGATGTTGATTTTATTTATAAATAATTGAGAAGTTGTCAAGATCAAACTTCTAAAATAAAATAAAATGTTGAATTAATTTATAATCCAATCAATTTCTCCAGATTGTATTTTGATTATACTTTATCAATCGAAATTTGAAAATATGATCTAAGATCTGAATTTATTTTGTCTAAATCAAGAAAGTTTCTTAACAGATCTGAATTTTCACATATTTTGAATTTTATACCTTCAATGCCCAAATAATCAATACAATTTAGTATCTATCAACTACTCCTAGCCCAAGCTTGAGCCCATTAACAGTCCAAATTCAAACCCAATACAAAAATGCCAACTTGTGAAAGATCCTACAAACTTAAAAATGTCATGAACATTTGTTGTAACAAACTTAAAATATTATGACTAATTTATTATCATGATAATATTGATAATTCATGTTTAAATGAATTTCTGCATATGAAAAATCATTCATTTTGAGACAAACTATAAGACAGAAAAGACACAAGTTTTAAGACGGATGGGGTGCAATTTGTTTAAATGTTTGATATACGTGTTGAGTTCTTTATTTTTGCGCTTAAGTTTATGCATGTTTGTGTGAACCTAAATGTAAATTCATAATTAAGTTAATCATTCCCTAAAATGGCCTAGAGCTAGTCATCCAATTTTCGAGTCATTTTGCATGTTTCGTAGCGGATCATGGGTATTGAGTGTAAAATGCGAGGTTTGTTTTACCAAATTTGATCTTGAGTTTTACTTTTAAAAGATGGTTGAATCAAATTTATTTTATGTAACTTAAAATCTTAAAAGTGCTTATCAAATTTGGGTTTATATTATTTGTTCTAACATCGATCCATATCTTGTTCGGCGTATAAGAATTTAATCTATTGTTACATATTAATTCACATCTCACTTTAAACGAATTAATAGTTATTTATCTTCTTTTTTTAATCTCATTTAATACATATAACTTAGGTCAATACCTTAAGTAATTAAAATGAGTATAGGTAAAAAGTGTTCAATAATGCAAATTGAGGAGTGTCAATGAGTAGTCATTCACCAAACCCCACCAATTTTAGTTCTCTTTTTGTTAGATACTCAAACATAGAATAACAAATCATCTTGATCAACATTTTAATCATAATTTTCTTATCGGTTAAGATAAATACAAATTTCCGTATCATATGTCATTTACGAAATAATATATAAATTATAGAAAAAGTGATTTCATTTGTGTTCTTAGAAAAAGTGATTTCATTTGTGTTCTTTCACATTGCCACTACAAAATGAAGCTTTCATATTAATCATCTTCAAGTGAAAATGATTGGAAATAGTTGCAAGATTATGACTTGTTACATAATATGTGCCAAATGGTGATTTTATTGACAATTTCTATGTGTGGAAGATTAGGTAAAGTCAAAAATATTGACCAAGTACACCAAAATTGTTTGAGCTATACCAAGGTTACACCACAACACCCATTTTGTCTTTTTTATTTTTTTAATTTTGATTTCTTTCACTTAAATCTAGATGTGAGCTCCTACATCAAAAACTACCCCTTGACTTAAAAAGTTAAATAGAAAATCTCAAAAAGTCCGGGTAATTGTGGTAGAAGGATTCCCCCATTAGTGCCTTCGGACAACAATAATTGAAGCTCGTAAAAAGAATCCAATTCTTATTCGCAATTCTCGTATGATTTGATTCAAAAAATGATGCAAAGTCTTTCTCTTTTGCTTGGTTATATTCTTTTTATACCATATGTCGGGGAAAAAAAAGTCACATTATTTTAATAAATAGAAAACAATTCATCCATAGTTCTTATTTGTTAACTTCTCTTGTTTGTGTTCTAGACATGTGAGCTTCTATTTGAAAACTCTTCCTACGGAGATCTTCAACTCTAACCATTGTTTTGACGATATGTGGTGGGATTTGTGGGGTGTGGTTTATAGTGACGTTTTTTAAAGAGTGTGAAACATTATTACTTCAAGTATGATGTATCGTTGTTGATAAAAAAAAAAAAAAAGTTAGACTATTTATTGGTCTATCTCAACATTAATTTATACACATGTATATGTATGTGTAATTTCATTTATTTATATAATCTCTTGATTTATGAATAATTATTTGTCTAAGATTAATTCTTACCATGAATATGTGAAGTTTATTATATAAATTGTGAGTAATTAAAGAATCTCAATAGTCAATAGTGAAACCCTTTTTTTTTACACATCTATTTGAAATAATTCCAATAAATTGAATAACCGAAGAATCTCAATAATAAATGAAAAAGACATTGAACAATTTGTATTTTTATTTGCAAATTTTTAAAAGAATAGTCCAAACTTGTGCCTTAAAAGATGGGAAATAATAAATTCAAAGAACCTTCCTTTTTCTGATACCAAATTCAAAACTTAATTCAAAAGGCAAAGAAAAATTCAAACCTTGTGGAAAAAATAATTAAAATAAATCAAATAAGTAAAGAAAGCCAAAGCATTTGTTTGTAACTTTCAACCCTCTTTCATGCAATAAATTCAAACCATTATCTAACATTCCCACTAGGCTTTTATTATATTATATGATACCATATGGTCCACACACCATGTTCATTCCATTTTTGGTTTTGGCAACCTTTTATGATTTTATCAATTTTCTTGGGTAAATTTGTCATTTGATTGAAAGATGTTTCATGTTTGAGTGTCTTTTCCTTTTGTTATTTTGTAAGTTACATAACAAGCTTGTAGATTAATCGTCAAGAAAAAATATTTAAATTTAATTTAAAGTCTCGATGTAATTGTTGAAATGTTTTGGATACCTCTTATGAGAGAGAATTGATGTATTTTATGAATCTGTTTGACATATATTTTTTTAAAGCTGACAATTCGTACAGTAACACAACACACGACTCCAAATTAACGTGTACTGTGGGCTCAAAGACGTCGTTTTTGGATTTTAGCTGCAGTTTTTAGCTGCGATTTAAAACTGCAATGGTAGTGTAATGAACTACAACACAGTTCTGTCTTTTAACTGCAGTTAGAAACTGCAATAAAATTGATATTATTTCATATTAAAAAGCTTTTGCAAAACTTTGCCTTTTGTGTTTATTTTAACTCTTTTATATTATTTTCATTTGTTCACGATAACCGTGATTTAAAAAAATTAAGGGCCCAAATATTAGTTTTGGCACAGGGCCCCCAAAATCCTTGAGACGGCTCTGCTCATATATATACACAATTTGTAATCATGTCTTGTTCGTGTTTAGCTTATAAAAAAAACACACACACAATGAATTATTTGTGTTATGACACGCCAAATACTCACACTTCGGATTATTATTGCAAATTATTCATAATAAAGCTTAAAATTAACATATGATTTTTGTATATCAGTGAACATAATTATGTTGGATATTTTGTATTCAATATTGTTGTGTCGTGTTATTATGTACAGCTCATTTAGTCAACGCGTTAAAACATATCATATTCAAGTTCAACTGTTCAACAAAAATTAATAAGTGTGTCATGTTCGTATTGTGTCGTATAACACACAATCAAACTTCATCACGACATGCTCAACCAAGTTGTCAATTCTAAATTTTATTACGAACAAATATAGATTGTTTTGAATATTTGTATCGACAAGCTTACAAATATTTGTTAGCATGAAAAATAGTCAATTTGACTTACAAAGAATTACCAATGGATTTAGGCACAAAATCTATATATGTGTAACTAGACAATGCTAATGTTTCAGACACGTATCTATGGTTTCACGTATCTTTATTGGTTAAATGCACGTAAAACCGACATTTTGATGTTTATATTCTAACAAGCTTGCAGTTCAATGTTATTTTGAATAATACTGACAATCCTTGTTAATGTGTCGTGTTAGAAGTAAAATATTGGTTATATAAGTCACCACGTACAAGACTTTATGTTATAATAACATGCTTTTGTCTCTCTTATTCTTTGTTTCCACTCTATTATTTCTCGTGTCGTGTGTGTTTTATGAATCTATACAAGTCGAGCAAGACTAAAATCTATTCTTATACCACATTTATAGTAAATAAAAAAAAAATAAAAATTCATGCAATCAATGTCATCATTACGTATAACAGTGGCGATATATTTTCAAAAAAACTTTCCAATTTTGACGAGCAAATATTTGAGTCAAAGATATTTAATTTAAGCAATATTTTTTTTACTATAAAACAATTAGAATCTAACACAAAAAAGCAAATATAGTATATTTTCAGCGTTAATAAAACATTTTTTAATTTATTAAGTAAACTATTTGATGTAGATTTCATTGAAAAATAACAATTGGATAACTATCATGAAAAAAACCCGATGCAAAATTATTTTATAACATAAGTTAGGAAACGAAACAAAAGGACCAAAACACTACACAAATATAACGAAAAATTACAATACAATGACACGTCGAAGCCAAAATATCACATACACTAAATTATCTCGTTTTGGCCGGCCAAATTTAATTTACAGTCCAATTCGAAAACTCAACATCTATATACGTATGATATCATACTTCAAATTATAGGTCGGACTAAAAAATAATACAAGAATATGAACAATCTTAAAGAAAAGACCAAAACGCCCTCAAAACGATCTCATACGTTTGCAAATCAAATTTCACTTGCCCCAAGTTTCACTACAACGACAATGTTCTTTCTACTAAGTTTTAACACACTCGAACTTGAAATCTGAGAAGTTATTGAAACGACTAATTGTCCGTTAATATTGTCTTCAACTTGATTGTGTCTAACAAAACGTTTGACATTTCATTTTACAACCCAACTTATATTACACTTTCTCTCTATATTGACAGCCATTTGAATCTTAGGAAAGAAATAAAACATGTGAAAAGACTAAAATACCCATCGTTGAGCTCATATAGACTCAGTCAAATACAATTTGAAAAAGACTAAAAGACCCATATTTGAGCTCTCTGGTCTCTGCGACTCTCTCAGTCTAAGCAATCTCAATCTCAATCTCCGCCCTATGCGATGACCCATCGCCACCGTCCTCCGCCGCCGAGCCACGCCGGCCCGCCTCCAGGACCGAACCGGGCCGCCCAGACGGACGAAGAAGCCTACAACATCATCCCCGTCCACAACCTACTCGCCGACCACCCCTCCCTCCGCTTCCCCGAAGTCCGCGCCGCAGCCGCCGCTCTCCGCACCGTCGGCGATCTCCGGAGACCTCCGTTCGAGCCATGGAGGCAGCATTACGACCTCCTCGACTGGCTCCCCCCACCTCTTTTCTTTCCCGGCCG
>JAYMTA010002428.1:0-16566 GCA_036897625.1 Pelargonium cotyledonis | reverse complement strand
TTTAAAAAATATTCACAAATATTATTTTTTTGTTTGCTTGTTTGTTTTTTTTTTTTTTTTACACAAATAGGTATTTAAAAAAAAACAACATAATAATTTTAGTAAAAAAATAGAAAATGATGCGTGAGACCAGTTTTACAAAACCAGTTATTTGAGAAAGTGGTTTTTTTAACTGTAGAACTTGTATAGATGGTGAAATATTTGAGTTTCTAAAACATATTGAAATATATTTCAATAAAATTGTATATATATAAAAAAAACTCTGGATTTCATGATATCTTTGATATGTTTTTAAAACTCTCTTTTTAAGTTACTTTTAAAATCCTTGAAAATGTGTTTTCTTGTCACTTGATTGTCATGATCTAACTCTAACTCCTATCAGTTGGACAGAGTTATATATACCCGACAATGAGGGTGACAGACTGCTAAAAATACATGTACCAAATTGTTGTAAATATATATAGCATTTCAATGAAACATATGATTAGATGTGAATATGACAACTTTTATTGTGTATGGACACGACATACATGAAATTACATTGAGCTTCAATACGATTAATAATCATGTCATGTTTCTTTTGATCTTGTAAAACATGCAATGCAAGATAAGTTAAGAAAATGGAAGCAGAGAATAAGAGTAACATCAATTGCAACTCACATCATATCTCGTTTAAATAAAATTGGCAAAAACACTGCACGCCAACAAGATAATTAAACATGTCAAGTTTGTGTTGACTCATACAAAATATATTTGATCACGACACGAACACAACACATTTGTATGAATTATCAGGACAACACAGTTATTTGTGAAAAATAAAATATATTAATAATAATAACAAATAAAAAAAAAACTATGTCTATGTGTGAGGTCGTGGGTTCAAATCTCATTGCGTGGGGTGGGGTGGAGTGGGGTTTAAAGGGGAGAGTTACTCTCTTTTACGTAGCTCAAATAGTTAGTTTAAAATAAATAAATAAACAAACAAAAAAAAACCGTATGCCTCATTAGAATCAGCCCATTTCAGTATCGGGCCTACCGGAAAGCCAACATTAAATTGGGCCAAGTTCAGATTAGCAAACCGCCCTATTACGATCCAATTAAAGGCCCATTTTGAATATCTTGGGTTGTCTTTTTATTTTTATTTTTTATTTTATTTTTTGGCTTTAAAAATAGAAAAGGAAATATAATTTCTAATTTTCAAAAACAAAAGAGATAAATCCAAATTTATTACAATAAATATTTAAGAATTTGGAATTAAGTTTTTGGTTGACTCCATTGAAATAAAGAAAAAAGAAAAAAGAAACAGAGGCATCTCCAAAGTGGTTATGCTAACTTCCAAATAAATAGAAACATGGATAGAATAAACATAATAGGGTTATCTTGTTAATTCCATTGTTATTACCATCAATTATGTATTATAATTTTTCCATTTTAAGATTCCAATTATTCATAATGTTGGTGATGGAAATGATTTAAATTTTGTTAGATGCTTTTTAAGTTACTTATTTACATTCCGAAATAAGTGTTTGATTTGTGTTCTCTTCAAATTAGTATTTTCTTCTAGAATAGAAACTAATTCAGTTTAAGTATCTATTACAAGAAAGAATTAAATTATATGATATTCAATCGCGTTTTGAATCATCAAATATGAGTTAACCAATTCAACTTATCAAGTCGAACCAACCTACCACAAGACCTCCTTGAAACTATTTCCATACCCAAAAGAGACATATCCCCCCAATTAAAACGCGTGTTTTCTACATGAGACGTGTCCCTCAACTAATGACACGCATCTACTCAGCACACTTTCAAACATTATCTCTCTTATAAAATATCCAAATTCAACAAGTAATATAAGCGATAGTAACTAAAAGTTTTGGGTCAGTTGCAAACGTAAAGTGATATTGTAACAAAAAAAATTTTGAGCTAGATCCTCGTTAAAGCGTCATAGTGACAATGACGAGTCCAAAATCTTAATTGTAATTAAATTCCGAACTACGGTATTACATAAAATAAATATCAATTGTATATACATTTTGGTGCATTGAACACATATTCTCTACTCTCACCTTTTGTTTTTTCCCACTCCATTGCCTTCAAAACCAAGGTATCACATAGTGATAGCAAAGAACCAGAAAAAAAAATGGAGAAAATAGAGCACACAACAGTGTTCACAAATGGCATAAACATGCACATAGCCTCGATCGGCACCGGACCGGTCGTTCTCTTCCTCCACGGCTTCCCTGAGCTCTGGTACTCCTGGCGCCACCAGCTCCTCTCCCTCTCCTCCCTCGGCTACAGAGCCATCGCCCCCGCCCTCCGCGGCTCCGGCGCCTCCGACGCCCCTCCCGCCGCCTCCTCCTACACCGGCCTCCACATCGTCGGCGACATCATCGGCCTCCTCGACGCCCTCAACCTGGACCAGATCTTCCTCGTCGGCCATGATTGGGGGGCCATTATCGCTTGGTACGTCTGCTTGTTGAGGCCTGATAGGGTCAAGGCTTTGGTCAACATGAGCGTCGCCTACATGCCGAGGAACCCGGAGAAGAAGCCTATAGCCTCCTTTAGGGCTGCTCTTGGCGACGATTTCTATATTTGCAGGTTTCAGGTACAATCGTCGATCCATGATTGTTCTTCTCTGGTGTTAGTTTTTGAAATAAATCATCTGTGCTCTGATAATTGATGTTGCTGGTTTCTAGTTAGTTGGATTAAATTTGATTTTGGTTGGTTAGAATGCGGATTGGTTACTTTGATTGAATCATGAATCATGCCATGAATTTTTCTGTTATTTTACATGAATTTGGATTAATTGAGCTCTCAATGCTTTATGGGGTCATGGTAATTGATTTCAGCATCATTGAATCAAGAATCATGCCATAAAATTTCCAGTTATTTTATATGAATTAGGCAAAATTGAATTCTCAGTGCTTTAAGGTAATTGATTTCAGCATCAGCTATATGACCAAAATTGTGAATGTCGCATTAGTGGTGAATAGCAAATACTAGTTCTTGTGAGTGGTCCTTGTTTTGTGTCATCCGACTTAATCTCGAGTGATTAGTTTAGCTTTAGGAGTCAATAGAGCACCAGTTGTTTGGTTTTCAGATACAGTAATTAATAGCTACACCTAATACTATTAATTCTTGATTTCGGTCATTAGAAAGGATCACCATGTTTCCACATAGCGTGGAGACTGTATGTTTACTTTTGACGTCACAATAAATACGTGATGTTGATGTCTTAATAGTTATGGCCAAACAATTCATTAAACTCTGCCATAATTTTTGATTGATGCATTTCTAATGTTAATATCTTACTTCAGGAAATAAGGGTTTTTTTTTTTGTTACTTTTGTTAATAGCTTGCTTAAAACTTGTTTAGAAGTTTAGTAACTTAGGGTTGATACAAGGAAATATCAATTGTCCAAGACAACTCATTCTATGTTCTACTGGATTCAATTACAAGCTCGCAAGCATGGGTTTATTTGCATGGAGGCATGTGCATTGCAATATATGGGGTGGATAGAGGGTCCAAATTACATTACATATTGCTTCCTTTGAGGGTGTCATAAATCGACGAGTAACCTCATTCTCAATTGTTCATCACAACTACTTTTAGATAAACATCCATCAGAATTGCTCTATCTTGTAATCACATTACTAGTATAATCTTTTCTTATAATGTTTTGTTGCAAAGCCAACTTTTATCTTTGGGGTGTTGCTGTAGTAGGTTTATAGTTTGTTCTCAAATGATCTCAATATTCCAACTTATAAAATGTTTTCAATTTGTGTTTTAGGAACCCGGAGAGGTGGAAGAAGAGTTATCACGGTTTGATAGTGTAACACTTATGACGGGATTTCTCTCATCACGAGATCCACGTCCACCCTGTATACCAAAAGAGGTAAGTTTTTCACGATTTGTCAACAGGGAAATTCCCTCTTGGCTGTCAAAAGAAGATATTGATTACTTCGCTAGCAAATTTAACCAGAAAGGATTCACTGGAGGATTGAACTACTATCGAGCAATGGATTTGTATGTGTCCTCTACTCTAACTTAATGCATATGAATTATTTGTCGTATTGCTGTATTTCATCACCAAATTTCCCACCGTTATTTAATTCAACTTTTGAGTATGATTATCGAGCGAATGAAACTTACAAATGTTGTTTCTGCTCAAGGCAGAACTTGGGAGTTGATGGCACCATGGACCGGTGCAAAAATCAAAGTGCCAGTAAAGTTTATTTTGGGTGACTTGGATGTAACATATAGTTTTCCAGGTGTGAAAGAGTACATACACAATGGCGGCTTCAATAGAGATGTGCCATTTTTGCAAGAACTGGTTGTAATGGAAGGAGTTGCTCACTTTATCAACCAAGAGAAACCAGAGGAAGTCAGTGCCCACATTTACGATTTCATCAAGAAGTTTTGATCTGCACATACTTCTCGTGTTGTGCTCCTGCAAATCTTAATCTGGAACTATCTCTTCTGGCACCAAAATCCATCTGATTTGGTGTTAATAAAGCAGACATTTGTTCTTTCAGTATTTGTACTAATTGATGTATCATGTTTAAGGATTTTATTCTCAACTCAAATGTTTCTTGAGTTTGTTGACTGCTGTTTAGTAGTCCTGTTTCCTAGAGGATCAAATAACTAGTGTTGTTCAGTGATGAGCCTATTTCAGTTGCATGCAATTTTGGCTGAAATTGTGTTGTGATAAAAGATGATAGTTACTTGGTGACCTGTGGTCTCAGTCTTGGAAATCAACAAGGAAAATGAACAATTTTAATCCTTCAACTATTTTGTTGTGTAGTACTCCTTCCATTTGGAAAATGAGTGTCTTGTTTTTATTTTTTACAAAAATTAAAAGTAACAAAACAATTTAGTGTGTTTTTTATATAACCATTACTTTTCCACATACACCCCATGTATGTATCTACTTATGTGCATAAGTTATTCGGGTAATATGAGAAAAACAATAACATAATAACCTAAAAATAGAAACATAATACTCATTTTAAGACAATTTTTGAACAAAAAGAACAATCATTTTGGAACAGAAGGAGTAATATAAACAAAAAGACTGGATTCTTAAGATATCATTTTAAAGGTAATTACTGCAAAATAAAATGTGAGGGGGTTCTTAAGATATCAAAAGACAAACTTGAAACATTTGCATGCACGACTTGCAATAAATATTAAGACGAAACTCAAAATCATGATCTGGTATAACAAAAACATCCAAAGAAACTTGCTACAAATAACATAATTGTTCTGGGAAAAAGGAACTACAAATGAAGAAAAAAGACAAAGCAAGGTGTAAACTGATAGATAGATGCAATGCATATAGATAGACACAGTAGCTAAGTCTGTATTTTGCCCATGACCTCGAAAACTTAGACCCTGAAACCTTTGCTGTTTCTTTTTCCTCTAGCCTTCTCAAATTTCCTACCCTTTGATCTAACATAGGGTTTAGTGTGGCTGTGTGGCACACCAGGAGCCCTGCCAAAGTGTTTCACAGCTTCACGAGCATTCTTCGGGCCTCTGAGAAGAACCTGCAGCACATTCCACAAAATTTGCATTGCAAACATCAATCAAATCTTGTTTGATTTTAACAATCACCTATATTTGTCCACTAACTAGCAATACAACACCTAGTAACGAATATCTTATCACATATAGAATTCATATAACATGACGGATTCCACACGGCATAGAGATACTTGTTAAAATCAATAGCATGAAAGGACTCAAGACAGGTTTCAATGTGACAATGTAATATCATAAAAACTAGGGATTACAAAGAAACTACCTTGCATATACACGGGTGCAAGATGCAGGACACAACACTACATGATACACTAAGAATATGATCAATAATAATAAATGATTGTTTATATTTGCTACATTAGTGCATAAAAGTTGCATAAAGTCGTACTTGTCATTATGCTTCATAGAGTGTCAAACACATGGCGCCAGACATGTGGCCGCCTAAAAAATTGGAGAAGTAAAACCAAGTGTCTGACAACTGTCTAAAGAGTGTCCGAGCATTCAAGTGTGGAATAAATACCAGACACAGGTATAGGGTGATGATGAGAGTATACATGCATCATGGCAAGTAAACTTCAACCATGAATAAATATCCTACTTTTCAAATTATGTACTAAAAATCAAATGTGCTTAAGCTAAAGGTGTTTCAAGGGATCACATGGTGACATTTACAAATAGATCCTGTAAATCAGTAAAAAAGAAACTTTAATTATAGCAAAGGATTGCATAGTTTGACAGCCAACTTTACAGATGTTGGCATAATGTTTTTCCTCTAAATGAACCATAAAGCTAATAAAGCATTTCGACATCTAAACTACTGGCATGCCAATAATGTGAACATGTTTCAACACACATGATGCAATGTCTGCAATTACTGATAATAAAGTCAATCACCAGGTTCATAAATATTGACTACTAACTACAAAACTCAACAACAGAAGAAACCAATAACTAATATGCAGTAACAAAAATGCATACCGTGTTTTGACCAAGAGGAGCTCGTAGAGCAAGCTGATCAAATGTCAAGCACTCTCCACCAGCTTTCTCAATCCTAGCTCTGGCAGTCTCAGTAAACCTCAAGGCAGTCACTTTAATGGCTGGCACATCATGAATTCGGATATCATCGGTCACAGTCCCAACAACAACAGCAATCTTACCCTCCTGTTGGATAAAATCAAGACAACTATATGTATGAGAATATTTGACAACTATATGTATGAGAATTTAACGAAAACAAACTGAAATGACTAGCTACCACATTTACAAGACACCAAAACTTAAAAATCAAAATTAAAATCTCATTTGTCAACAGTACATCTCCTAATTTCCAAACAAAAGCAAGCTAAACACTATAAATTCGAAAAACTAAACAAACAAATCTAAAGGACAAACTTAAATGAAGATAATTACCTTTCCCTTAGTGAAACGAATCAAGCGAGAGAGAGACAAAGGCGCCTTGTTGACCTTGCTCATGAACAGCCTCTTCAGAATCACCGCATTGAACTTGCTCCCCGTCCTCCTCACAAGGAACCGGTACAACTGTACACAGATCAACACAAAAATCCATCCAGTAACTTCAGTACATTGATTTAACAAATCACACATTCACAGATACAAAACATTTGTCCAGGAAAAGCGAAAAAGATGCAAATACAAACCTTGACGATGAGCTTGAGGTAAATATCATCGGATTTAGGGGCAATCCTCTTGGTCCTCTTGCTCTTGCCACCGGCGATAAGATCGATACCCTACAAAACAAAAAAGAGCTTGTGAGGCAAGAAACGGAGCGAGAAGAAATGTTAATGGCGTTGCAATGGTTCGGGGAAGACGATACCATGATCGGTGATGGTGGTGATAACACGGCGGCGAGTACTGACGCTTGCTCTGGAACCCGAATGAGAAGAAGACCTTTAGGGTTTTAGAACTACCCTTTTGTTTTGTAGGTGAAAATATGGGTCGGGTTGTTCGATCCAATGCTCAGCTCCATCGCCCTCAACGTGCCCTAGTCTTTGAATTGGGCTGGCCTTAGTCTAGTAGTGGGCCTATTGGATACAGTTAAATAAGCCCAATATTAAGCCCACCAGTTCAGAACAACGAGAAACTGCATTTCAATTGCCTCATTATATAGCTCAATCATTAAATATTCGGATAATAATAATAATGAGAATTATTATTATTATTATTGTTCTCAACACACACCGTTCCGACCAGGACTGCTATTGGCTATTGCATTGAATCGCCAAAATAGAAAAGTCTGAAAATGAAATAAAATCTAAAATCCAACAATTAAATGACTGTAATGTCCCTTCTCTTAACAGCGAAGCCCAACTTATTTATCAAATCTAACGAGCCCATTTTTGTAAAATCATTAAAAAAATATATTTTTTTATATCATTTGTGTCCAAATAACCGACTAGTCCTGACCTGATCTGACCTGCCCTCCTCCGTTTCGCTCCATCTCTCCTAAATCCTCTCCGTCTCCGACGGATCGGTCACCCACTCTTTCCTTACCGGCAACAACTCCGATGAACTCTTCCAAGCTCCGACGTAAGGTGGTTCCGGCAAATGACGGCGCCGATTCGGGAGACAAATTTGACCAGCTTCTCCTCTCCTCCGCCATCGCTAATGGTGAGGATCTCGGCTCTTTCGTCCGTAAGGCGTTCGCCTCCGGCAAGCCTGAAACTCTCCAAAACCACCTCCGTCACTTCTCGCGCTCCAAGGAATCGGAAATCGAAGAGGTCTGCAAGGCTCACTACCAGGACTTCATCATGGCGGTGGACGATCTCCGATCTCTCCTCTCCGACGTCGATTCGCTGAAATCCTCGCTCTCCGATTCCAACTCCAAGCTCCAGTCCGTCGCTCGACCTCTTCTCTCCACTCTCGACGGCTTCATCGAAGCGCGAAATGTCTGCCAGAACGTCAATTACGCTATCGATTCGGTTCGAAGGACTGTGCGCGTAATCGAGCTTTGCAAGAGAACGAATCACCACCTCTCTACTGGCAACTTTTACATGGCGCTGAAGTGTGTTGACTCGATTGAGAACGATTTCCTCAGTAAGACGCCGTCGTCGACGTTGAAGAGGATGCTGGAGTTGAAGATTCCGGAGATTCGATCGCATATCGAGAGGAAGGTGGGGAAGGAGTTTGGGGATTGGTTGGTGGATATTCGTGTGGTGAGTCGGAATTTAGGGCAATTAGCGATAGGCCAAGCTTCAGCGGCTAGACAGCGAGAGGAGGAGCTTAGGATTAAGCAGCGACAAGCGGAGGAGCAGAGTCGGCTCAGCTTGCGAGACTGCGTCTATGCTCTTGAAGAGGAGGACGATGAGGACGGATTCGGTGGTGGGATTGGAGATGACGGCAAGGATGGCTATAGTAATGGTGGCAATGGAATCTTAGGTTTTGATTTGACTCCGCTCTATAGGGCTTATCATATACACCAGACATTGGGGGCAGAAGATCGTTTCAAGCAGTATTATTTTGAAAACAGAAAGCTTCAGTTGACATCAGATTTTCAGGTATCATCAATGACTCCATTTCTTGAATCTCATCAGACTTTTTTTGCACAAATTGCTGGGTTTTTTATTGTTGAAGATCGAGTTCTTAGGACTGGTGGTGGCTTAATAAACAAAATGGAAGTGGAGAATTTGTGGGAGACTGCTGTTACTAAAATGTGTTCTGTATTAGAGGATCAATTTTCTAGAATGCAAACTGCAAATCATCTGTTGTTTATAAAAGATTATGTGAGCTTGTTGGGGGTGACTCTTCGTAGGTATGGATACCCTGTTGATGCATTGCTTGATGTTTTGAGCAAGCACAGGGACAAGTATCATGAATTGTTGTTGTCTGATTGTCGTAAGCAGATTGCTGAAGCACTTGCTGCTGATAAGTTTGAGCAAATGCTAATGAAGAAAGAATATGAATATTCGATGAATGTGCTTTCATTCCAGATTCAAACATCAGATATAGTACCGGCTTTTCCTTATGTGGCACCATTTTCTTCTACTGTGCCTGATTGTTGCCGCATAGTGAGGTCTTTCATTGAGGATTCTGTGAGTTTTATGTCATATGGTGGACAGCTTGAGTTTTATGATATTGTAAAAAAGTATTTGGACCGGCTTTTAGGTGAGGTTCTAGATGGTGCTTTAATAAAGCTTATCAATACATCTGTGCACGGTGTCTCCCAAGCCATGCAGGTTGCAGCAAATATGGCTGTTTTGGAACGCGCTTGTGATTTCTTTTTTCGTCATGCGGCACAGCTTTCGGGTATTCCATTGAGAATGGCAGAGAGGGGTAGGCGGCAGTTTCCGCTGAACAATGCCCGTGATGCAGCAGAAGACATGCTCTCTGGAATGCTTAAAGGAAAGGTTGATGGGTTTATGACCTTGATTGAGAATGTAAACTGGATGGCCGATGATCCTACACCAAATGGGAATGAGTATGTCAATGAGGTGATTATATATTTGGAGACTCTGGTTTCTACTGCGCAACAGATACTGCCAGCGCAAGTTCTTAAAAGGGTTTTGCAAGATGTTCTTTCTCACATATCAGAGAAGATTGTCGGGGTTTTATTTGGGGATTCAGTGAAGAGGTTTAATGTAAATGCTATCTCGGGGATTGATGTAGATATTCGGTTATTGGAATCTTTTGCAGATAATCAAGCCTCTCTCTTCTCGGATGGGGATGCAAATCAGTTGAAACTGGCACTTGCTGAGGCAAGGCAATTGGTTAATTTGCTTTTAAGCAATCACCCAGAGAATTTTCTGAACCCAGTTATCAGGGAAAGAAGTTACAACACGTTGGACTACAGGAAAGTAGTAACAATTTCAGAGAAGTTGAGGGATCCTTCAGATAGGCTATTTGGAACATTTGGGACCAGGGGAGCCAGGCAGAACCCGAAAAGGAAATCTCTGGACGCGTTGATTAAAAGACTCAAGGATGTGAGCTGATTTGGAGTATAAAGCGAATGTATGTCCCTAATTCTTATTCCATTTTACATTGTCATTATTTCACAGTGGTTGATTGCCAATTTTAGATGCTTGTGGAGAAGGTTTGTTTCATTGTTGTCTTTCTTTTTATTTTTATAGAAATGGGAAATTTTCATTTTGTATGTACCAATGGCAAACTTGGGTGGTTGTATGAAATTTTTTTAGCCGTATTAATGAACTCGTTCAATCCTTCTTCATTTAACAAGTGGGTTGATCTCAAATAAGTCATAATCGGTGGACGTGTTCGCATCTTGTATTATACTATTTCCAATGTCATTCTTTGATTTGTTCAGAATAGTGTTTCTTTTCTTCCATATTTTCATGTTGATTATCAGCATTTCTTGCTTCCTTTTCGTGTTAGGATCTGGTTCCTTGGGCACATTTCTAGGAATAGCTATAAATTGAATATTTTTAAGAATATGGATGGACTAGGGTCTTCACCTAGGTTTGGGGTTGGATGTCCGACTTTTATGAATTTCTGGGTATTGAGTGCTTATCAGGAATGCCAGACAACATGCTATTCTTGCATATGTGAATATTGGCCAGACAACAATAGTACGCGTGTGCACGTGGTTAACTAGACCGGGACTCTCAAATGGTTGTCCGAGATGAAAGCACATTTGGGAACTCTTGGAAGTTGGAACTAAGTTAGGCCGAGAAATAATCGCAATTGGTGATAAAGAGGGAAATGCTAGTCAGATGAATCTCTGGGTTTTTTCAGTTCTTATGTTGCCATATTTTCTCTTTCATGAAATGTATAGATTTCTCTACTGTTGGTTTAGAGGTTAAAGCAAGACATTCCCCAAGTTCAGCCAATGAAACATTAGCCAGGAAGGCCGGGCTCCACCTTTTCTTCGTAGAATCATCGAACTTAGGCACTAATTCGAGGCTTGTTGTTCCTAAAACTTAGCTGAAGTGCTTTGCCCTTTGTTGCAGTCTCTTGTATCATTGTTAGATTAGAGGACTGAGTGAACGGTTTGTAACTTGTTCCAACAAGCAAGAAAACAGTTCATTTCTTTAATGCAAATGGTGGTGGCATGCAAGGATCATAGTGTTGTGTATAAATATGTAGAAAAAACACATGATAAAGTGCATCATATCTGTTGAGAACTCTGATTCAAAGCTTGAATGATAAAATTTTGGATCTTTTGTGCCTAAATAGAGTGTTTCTAGATGTAAGAGCAATCCTTTTTTTTCCTTGCTTACACTCTGATCCTCCCTTTGCATGTAATGTCGCATAAACAGAATAGAATGAACATTTGCCTATGATCACACGTCAAACGAGACACTCATTTTAGTAAGGGGAGATTGCTTATTTTTATTGATTGGTTTATAACAAAACATTTTCAAGTATTATAAAAGAGCATGAATGTTTACAATATATACCAACGTGGATTGGCGCAAATGGTCAGCGGTTTGCTGCTGCTTAAGCAAGGTCTCGGGTTCGAGACTTTCTGTACACAGAAATTTCTGTTGAGAGATTCACCCACCATTGCTAGGTGTGCCCCCGGGTCGGATCTGGACATAGTCAGAGCAAAAATTCGGCGAACCAGATGGACAACCAAATAAAAAATAAAATACAATATATAAATCATTATTTAAATTGAAACATGATAAATAAAAGAGAAAAAAATCATAATCGTGATTTATTGCTCACTAATAAATTTATATCAATAATGCGATGTTACATTAATAAGTAACATTCATAAATATTTTATTGTGTTTGTACGCAGAGCGCACAATTAAATTCATTTATTTTATTTGGCGTCGAAACTCAAATACGGATATTCTTTTAAGTTTGTGTGACACATTGTTAATAAGCAGCCATATTTTGCTTTAAAGTACTGAGAAATAAAGTGATTGCACATTTGTAGTACAGCACAACTACATCACCGTCGGGTAATTCAATCATTTCCCTCTTGTCTACTTTTCAATCCAAATTGTTTTTGTCTTTTGTGTAGAAACAGGTACAGTCAGCAACAACGTGTTCAGAACTCAGAAATCTACTGCTATCTCCGTATCAAAATGAATGTCTTATTTATCTAACTTTTTTGTTTCAAAATAAGTGTGTTGTTTCTATTTTTATGTTATTATATTAATATTCTTTCCATATTACACTTATCACTTTTGCACATAAGCAAATCTGCACATGAAGTGCATATAAAAAAAATAAAGGTTATATTAAAAACACACTAAATTATCTTGTAATTCTTAATTTTTACAAAAAAATAAAAATAAGATACTCATTTTGAGACGAGGGAGTACTATCCAAACACAACTCAACCACTCCAAACGACGCCGTTTCCGTCAAACCGCCTCTTCTTCGTCACCATCATCACACCACTCCAGCAGGCAAGTGGCTGCTACCCGAACCGAACAAACAAAATCCAGAAAAACCACTATTTCCCGATTCTAAAGAGAGAGATCAATTAGCTTCCACTGCAACCATGTCTCTTCCATCGATCCTCACCCTCTCTCTCCTCCTCCTCCTCTCTCCGATCGCCACGTCATCGGCTAAAACCACCCCCGACCACGAACCAACCGCCCCCGCCCCCCCCCCCCGACCCCCCCCTCACCGGCTACACCCACCGCCGACGATGACACACCGACGCCGTACGAGATCATCGAGAGCTACAACTTCCCCAAAGGTATCCTCCCGAAGGGAGCTCAGGGCTACGAACTCGACACAGAGACCGGAAAGTTCAAGGCTTTCTTGGGCGGCTCCTGCAGTTTCGCTCTAGAAGGTTCCTACCAGTTGAAATACAAATCTACAATTACTGGGACCATCTCCAAGAACAGGCTCACCAATTTGACCGGCGTGAGCGTCAAGATTCTGTTCTTGTGGCTCAATATAGTGGAGGTGTACCGGTCCGGCGACAATCTCGAGTTCTCTGTCGGGATCGCTTCGGCGGCTTTCCCGATTGATAACTTCTACGAGTGTCCGCAGTGCGGATGCGGATTGGATTGCCTCAATCAGAACAATCAGAAAGTAAGCAGCCTTAGAACGAACCCTTTTGCTTCTTCGATTTAGATCAATTGGGTTTCAGGAATTGTTTGTTAATGGGATTTGGATGGTGGAGATGTGTTGGTTTGTGTTGAATTGAATTGGGCTTCAGTTATATATTGAAATTGTTCAGTATTTTATGGTGTTTTTGTTGTTTGAATGGGTTTCGATTGATTTGCTCTGTTTTGTTTGTGTTCATATGGTTTGTTATGGTCATACATATGTGTTTGTTGGGTTTAAAGATGTTCTCAAGGGAAATGACCCACCAAGGATATGGAATCATTGGGATATTGCCAAATAGCATCTGAAGCAATGCTACTAGGAATTAGAATAGATTGTGTTGATTAAACTGAGAACCATAGTCTTAACAGACAGTTAGGATCAAATGATTCAAATCCCTTGAAGACGAGTCCTATGTGTCACAGATTCTTGGTTCCTGTCAAATGTTGTTAAGTTAGCTTAGGTTAGGGTACAAACACATACTCGGCCGGAAGGTTAGTGTTCAATTTGGTTCATAAATCTAGCAAACGCCAAGGGTAGTAAGATGTTGCAATCGGTTTTCTTATGTTTGTTCACTGGTAATAGTTGGATGATGCTGATAGGAAATAAAGCAATAATACTATCATTGGTAGGTTGCTTCAGCAAGATTTTCAGTGAATTGTTTCAATGGGCTGCTTTAAGGGGCAGTTGGATCTTTTGAAGTTACAGAAAGTAGGACGCAAGCTTAATATTAGTGAATTGGAGCCTCTGATCAGGGACTGTAGGGAATATATACCATTTGGCCGGTATGAGCCTTGAGTATGTCTCAGTTTCTGCATATCAATGATGTCTGCAATAGGTTTCTAGCTTACATGGTGATTAAGTGCTCCAAACAAAAGTCTTTAAGACATAGGATTCTGTCTCTGTGTGTGCATCCAGGCGCGTCTTGAAAAGGGTTGCTTTATTTCGATAAGATTATTCCTCTACACTGCCTGATGACGCATGTACTTAAAGTGAATTCCGTTGAAATCTTCTCAGTGACAAATTGAAACGACAACTTAGCATAGTCATTAACCCAATCGTTCATTTTAGCATTCAACTTCTGAAAAGTATAATATAGAACTGAAAAATAGTCTAGAGTCCCATATTGCTAAATAAATCAAGGTGGAATTCTGAAGATTATATTTTAGGTTATTGTTTCAGTAGTTAATAATTTGATATCATTATGAGAACATTGAGGAGTCTTAAACATGTTGTCTCTGGTTGCTGAATACACATTGATGAAGTGGCTATGTAGTAACTTCAAAATACTTCTAATAGGAGAAGGAAGTAGCTTGGCAGTTAGAACATTGATGAAGTGATGAATTTGCGATCTGCTTCTCAAACCATTACCACTTTTGTACTACTCGTTTCTCCTCCGCATTTGGGGGGTTTGATATTGATATCTATGTCGAGAAAAAGATAGGATAACTGTCGTCTGGATAGGCTTACTTTACTCTGGCATAGAACTTACGGGTTCAATGTGTGTTCTTAAAATGGTGAAACAATCTCTCTTTACTTGTGTGATATGCCTATCCTTTCTGGGTTAGGAATACGAGTTCAAAAGAGGATCAATAAGGTGTTGGGGCCTCTGCTGTTTGAGTCCTCTTTTTCTGTTACCTCTCGTGAGAATATCCAAACAAAGAAACCCTCATATTCAATCAGATTGCTCAGTGAACCATTCATTTCCAGACGATACAACATGAAAGTTGAAGACCGACCTATAGTTTGTCTCAGATAGGAAGTGGACGATTCAAGAACGAAGACAAGTCTTGACCGTTAGTATTTGAAAGGTCGAGCTTCTTGTTTTCATGTTGTTCTGGTCTTCAGGCATCTCTCCATAATGAAAAGCCAAGGACCACCAATATAATGATATGTTCTGTTTCGACTTGGCTAATTGAATTACTGACAGAATAGAAGGTACATATTTGCAGCGAACTTATATAAATGGTGATACTTTTGTTGATTTGTTGAAATTAAAGAACCTATTGTACATTTTACTGAAAATTAAACACCATCATTTACTGATAGTTTTTTTAAAAAATTTATATGATACATTGAAACTTGAAATGAGTTGCTATTCTATTTGCTTTCTTCTTCTTTATGTTATCTGATACTGTATTTGAATCTGATTTCAAAATGTAGCACTAGTAACGGTTAAAAGGGCTTATTCTTATTATGCTTTAATTATTTAATACTAGCTCATTTGATCTTATATATGACTAGTTTATATGCGTTGTCGTAAATTTAGTCTTTGATTCATGTAAATAACAATATTTAAACTTCAAAGTGCGGCATGATTTGGTTTTGTGTGGTTATTATACAAGAGAATCACTTTAATTAGTTTAAGACTCTAAGCTTAATTTATTAATAGCTAATTAGGACTTGAAAGGGGAATATTTGTCTTTTATCTTCCAAATCTTAACTTGTTCTTCTCTTATTGGTGAGTACAAATTGGCAATTGCAAGCAACGTTTAAAAAAATGGGTAACCCAATATATATATAAAGTAAGTAAAAAGTAGAAAAAATAAAATAACACATGCACGCCTCTCCTAAAGGTTTAGCACTGGTCCAAGTAGGGGCGGGCGTAGTCAAATTGAGAGTTAACATGGTCGTGTTTGTATACTCTCTATTTCGGTAGGAGTTGGTTGGCTCGTGTCAGAGGCGGAGGTGATTCAAGCTTTTTAAATGGAAGGGATAAAGGTGTTTTTGCTACTCAAATTTTGATCGAATTCCTAATTTAGTATCTAAAGTTTTATTGTGCTCAACTGAGTTTTCAGACTATTATTTTATACTCAATTGAGTGCTTTAATTTTTATTTAATATCTAATGTGATGCACACTGTTATATTCCGTCAACTTTATCTTTAAGTGATGTTCACGTGTGAAAACCACGGCTGAACTGGCAAAAAAGTGCTGATGTGGCGACAAATGGTTGCTATGTGTAAATTAATAAAATTTTAATTAATTAAATAACTGTTAAAAAAATATTTTTCAATCAATTAATTATATT
>JAYMTA010002427.1:0-16568 GCA_036897625.1 Pelargonium cotyledonis | reverse complement strand
GTGAGGCTTGCCGGAGAAGACGCAGGCTCTGTTTTGTTTTGTTTTTTTATTTAAATATTTTAAGCTTAAGGGGCATGATTCAAAATTTTAATTAGAAGGTATTATGATCTATTTGACACCTCAAACGAAAAAATAGATGAAAAACTGAATATGTACAAATGTGACAGAATTTAAGAGCGGTAAAAATTACATCTTAATTTTTAAGGTAGGTATGTGTAATAATAAATCAACTTAAGAGGGGGAGGTATGCGTAATTTTTTTTATATTAAATTCATAATAACCTAATAATTGATTGGATCATGAGAACTGAGCTGCTCAAATGAACCATGGCACTTGATGCTCAGTGTTCCAAACCAAACCATGGTCACAACACTAAGAAGCTGATATTTTAAGAATCAACAAAAACAGCTACAACAAAACTAATATCAACAGTTGATCATATAGCATGGCACCCGAAACACCAACCAAATTCTTCTTATGAATAATAAAAGGAAGTTCATAACCTGTCGGACACATTTAAACCTCAAGTGCGCTGTAGGCACTCGAGATCATAAAATCCTGCTACAACCACCCAAATTCATCTCTATGTAAATACCACAAATGAAGGTACACAGTACATATCCTATATTAACTGATACATCACTGCTGCCCCTCCCCGTCATTTTTTGACGTTTCCTTGATTTCATCCCCCGCATCATCCTGAACAAATCAAAACAAGTCACATTAAGCGTTACACACATGAATACATCTATTTGCTCATCTTTTACATAGTATAGATAGAGAGACGAGAGACAGACCGTGATATCAGAAGTCCACAAGGTCAGGTTGTCTCGGAGAAGTTGCATGATCAAAGTACTGTCCTTGTATGACTCCTCACCCAGTGTATCCAGCTCAGAGATAGCCTCATCAAAGGCCTGCAAGTTGCGAACATTTCCGAGAAAAGACATAATGATTATACGTTAAACAATAAACTTTTCATTCAAATAGATCATATATGACCCATGAGTATAGATTGATGCACACTGATACGTTTTCATCTTGCCACTACAAAAATAACTTGTAAATGGTCAACATATCGCATCAAGTTAAGTGGTGACAAATTTTCAGAGTTATCGCTATATAGTAAATGTATTCCAGCCCACATCATGGCCGCAGAAATTTAAGAAGGTGAATGGGAGATAAAATCTATAGTTCTCAAAATATATCAGATAACATGTCAAACAAGTTATAACATTGCAAAAATATTGCTCGTGGAATCTACAGCAAAGAATTGTCCTGCCCATGATGACCAATCCTTACAAAGACTGGAGCCCTAACCCCAACTAACCAGAGATGAAGATTTTCAGATCTTTCTCCACAATAAAAAGGACAAAGGACATTTCTTGGCATGAATTAGTTAAAGGGAATTTAAATGACAATTCATTCCAGTAAAGAAACACAAAAATACATATATGCTGCCACTAGAGGCTAAAGACAAACATACAGTATCAAAAGTTTCCAATCATCCTGGCATACTCAGTATAAGATATATGAAAAGGAAATATGTGTGCGTGTAGCAGAATGTCAAAGGGTTGAGACCACCAATAAAAAAAATAAGTAAAAAACATTCATGCCAAATGCCTATGCCATTTGGTGTAGAAACCTAACAAGGGATAATTCGCATGCTAATGGAAGAACACTAAACATCAAAGAACATTCCGAGGTGCGCTAATCTAAAGGTAGCAAATAATTAAATTGGTACATGGGACATCAAATGAAATATCTGTATCAATTGACATCCATATATTTCTCGGAGGTTGTCCGAAAAAAGTTCAAAAAGAAAAATAAAGGTAAATTAAGAACTACAAGGAAACACTATACTAAAGCAGTAGAGTAAACGTACCTGCTTAGCAAGATTGCATGCCCGATCGGGTGAGTTAAGGATTTCATAATAGAAAACTGAGAAGTTGAGTGCAAGTCCAAGCCTTATTGGGTGAGTAGGAGCCAGGTCTGCCAAAGCAATATCCTACACAACAGAAAACCCGCTCAATAGTCAGTGGATGCTATATTAAGACCAGAAAAGAAAAGATACACATGAAGACGTGAAAATTACAAAATGACACATATAACACCCACCTGAGCAGATTTGTAGGCTAACAAAGTGCTCTCAGCAGCTTCTTTCCTCTCCGCTCCAGTCTTAAACTCAGCAAGGTACCTGTGATAGTCACCTTTCATCTTAAGGTAGAACACCTTGGACTCAGCGGCAGAAGCTGAAGGAATGAGGTGCGACTCAAGCAGGTTCAAAATGCCATCACAGATCTTGCTGAGCTCGGATTCAATCTTGCCCCTGTATTCCTTGATGATTGAAACATGATCCTCATTTCCCCTGCTCTCTTCCTTTTGCTCAATAGAAGAGATAATCCTCCAGGAAGCCCTTCTGGCTCCAATCACATTCTTGTACGCCACAGAGAGAAGGTTCCTTTCCTCCACAGTTAGCTCCTCAACATCCACTGTCTTTGCAACTTTCTCCATGAACTCAACCATTTCCTCATAACGCTCAGCCTGCTCGGCCAACTTGGCCATGTACACACTCTCCTCCCGCGATGACTCGGTGGGCGACATCTTTGCTTCTCAAATCTATTAAATAATTCTGCAGGTCATATTCATATGCAACTGTTATTAGCATGATCTAAGAAATTCACAAGTTTTAAGCAATTAAAAAGGCTAGTAACAAATTTTTTTCCTCTCTCTACAGTCTACACGAGCTACTGTCTACATCAATTAAATGGATGAAGAAAAACCTAACATGTATTGGTATTGTTCAAAAGAAAGTGTCTCTGCAACGCTCTTTCAACAAAGATAAACAGAAAAATTAAAACATAACTAAAAAATATTACATAACTATCACTTTTATTACAAATAAAATACAAATAAGTAGGAAAAAATAATAAGCAAATCAAATATAACCCATAAATATTTCTCAGAAACCCTAATTTATTGGAGATGAATCAAACTCGCCGATCAGTTAGCATATCATACTAATCAAAATGAACAAATTATAAAATTTAAAAGCTTCTGAATAGCTACTTCACCTTACTTCCCTACCAAGAGGAAAAGGAAAAATCTTCCTACCGGAATCAAACTCGGTCAAGGGAAGATTCTCTCAAACAACGAGAAAGAAAACTTGTAAGTTTCATTTTTCTCGCATTTTATCGGCGACCAAACAGACCATCAACAACGGAGATGAAAGAAACAGACAAAGCGCTTATATCTCAACAGATCGAGACAGAAACACAGAGCTCAACTCAGCAAAAAAAAAAATCCACACAACACATGAGAAACCACCATCGTATCAATCACAACTGAAACCAACTTCAGATCTAACAGTACGCAGCATAAATCCATCCAAAACCAGACGAAGAGAGCAAAATTTACAAAAGTAAAAACCAAAAAAAAAAAACAAAAACAAAAAGGTGAGGGAATCAACGAAACCCTATCACCACATCGGAGAAGAAGAAGAGTACCTGTGCGAAGGGTTTGGAGATGGATCTGTGTGCGTGTGTTTGGGGGCGTGCGTGAGAGTAGAAATGGGAGAAGGAGAAAGGGAAAGGGTCCAATAGGAAGGCGACAAGTGGTGGGTGGCGGAGATTCCGTGGAAATCGATACCATCAGGGTGCCACGCTGTCGTTGACCGTAAACGCATCATCAAAGCGTTTGTTTTGGAAATGGTGGGTCCTGGTCATGATTGGTGGAGTGGACCTGGACCCGGACCCATATGAATCGGATTCAGATCGGTTCTTATCAATCTGAATAAATACGAAATTGTGTTTTGCCTCCACAACAGCTCAGCTCAGCTCACACCACTCGTCACGAACCTTACAGCTGTCAAATGGTCCTTATGGTTGGCCCGCCCAACTTGTTTGTTTCAAAAGCCTGGCAGGGCCCGATCGGATTTCAATATTTTTCCGAACCTAATTGATTTTTGGATAAATAAATATACGAACCTAAAAATAAAAAAAAAATAAGCCATTATGGTTGGGCCATGTCGATGGGCCTATATCGATAAAGATGCATGGTCCATATGAAAAGCCCACTAAAACAACAGCCCATCGGCACTGATAACATTACCGGCGACGATACATAGTTCAAGTAAACATACACCAGCGAGCTCAGCCGCAGGTGAGGTCATCAATCGAGCTAGGGTTTTAGGAGGTTTTCGATGGGCTATCTAGAGGAAGCGCGTCAAAATCACGTCAAAAAGAAAGTAGAAGAAGGTACTTCATTCAACCTCCGTTTGGTTTCCTGAGAAAATTCGAATATTTTCATATCAAAGAGTTCCATTTTGTCGAAATTGGATGAATTTTCCTTCAAATTTCCATTTCGGCGTTTCAGCATCAAAAACGAGTTTATGTATGATTTTGTGTAGTTTCAGTTGTTGTATTGATCAACATTATTGAATTTATGAACAGTTAATTGCTATTTGTAGTTTGTAGGGTTTGATTATTGAAATGAAGTTATATACACAGACCTAGGAAATGTGATCGTACAATAAGCATTGATTTCGTGTATTCTACATGTGTATGTTAACAGCTTTACGCAGCAAAATGAAGGAGAAGGCTCTAAAAGAGTGTGATTATTACGCTTCAAAGTATGCTGATTGTGCTATGGGAAAAACTATATCTGTTGTTTGGCAATGTCGCAAACAAGCAAAAGAATTGAACAACTGTCTTCACCAATTGTAAGTTGATCCACACGCTTAGTGGTGATTGTGATTAAACTAAAGTAATAGGGTTTTGATGATTTTGTTATATAGATAGTATTATCATCTCTGTGGAGTTTTTGTTATACTAATAACCTTACAAATGGTTAAGACATAATTGAATTATAGTTTGTTCCCAAATGTTTGTTATGAGTTCAAGAAACAGCTAAGCTAATGTATATATATGTAGTTATGTTGCTAACGTAGTCCATTGGTTGTACTATAAGGCTCCTTAAGGGAATTCAGATTATGCTTAGAGGCTGCAAGGGATGGATGCTTAGATCACTGTCTATTTAACCTGGGAAGCTGTTGTTGGGAGACAATTCACCAAATTTATGTCATGAACGAAAAGTTTGAGTGTTCCTCGTAGGGAGGTCTGAGAATTGTCTTCTCTACCTTCCTACTTAGAAAATTCAAGTTTAAACCTAGTTGAAAAGGATGACAATTAACCAAATTTAGGTTACTGAAGGTGAAACTTCTGCAATTTCAGCGGCTACCTTAGGTTGCTTGCACGACCAATAATTTTATTTTCTTCAAGATTTTCAATAATCTTTTCTTTTCATAGTTTTTCGCTTTTGTTTTCATCGGACACATAAAAAATATCACGGTTGCATGTTAGGGGGGTGTATCTCATAAACAAAACCTAATCTTATATTTTTCTTGATCAACTTTCATATTGCCAACAAATTTGATCTTTTGGAGCAAATTTAGGTATTCTTTATCATCCTCTAGCAACACCTCAATACTTTCCTGACATATCTCCAACAACTTCTTCCTGGTGTTAACTAATGTTCTAGTGACACCAACATGTTCGTTTTCTTTTTTTCGGGCCCTATCCGAGTCTCCCATCCTCAATCTGTGCGGCACACTTTGCCAAGAATGGCCAGGGCCTCGTTGATTTCTTTTTAGGCGAGTGTTATCTCTCCCGCCAACATTCTTGTGGTCAGTCAATATGCGACTCATACCACCAAGTTTGGCAATCATCTATCAATAAGATCAACTCCAACAACCATTTAACACTACTAGAAGTCTTTAAAAACTAGAATGAGAAAATCCAAGCTCTTTCGTTGATTTCATTTACATGCTCTAGTTTGAGAGGGACGGGGGAGAGAGAATATTTGATTTTCTATAAATTATGGATTGATTGATTTTCTTTTCTTCTATAGATTACTCCTATAAGTAAGATGCTGATTTATTGAATAAAATACACACAATTCTCTCAAATATCTTAGGTTCCAGCCATGGCAATTCTTTCTTGTCCCCAAATGAATAAATAACTTTGGAGATAGATAGTGGTGGTGCAGGATATTCTGGTGATGGTTGGGTATCTGTCAGTGTTTTCACCTTCGTAATTTTGTTGAGAGAAGTAGAGATTAGTAACCTTTATATCGATTCTTTCGTCCCTCTGTCAAGCGCCTTTTTTTTAATCTTTATCATTTTTTTCCTATGATAACCTTTGGATATTCATGTATCTTACATGTCATGCTTTATGCAGCACAAATGACGCGGTCCTGGAAGATATGAAGAAAGCATACGTGCAGCAAGAAGGGAAGGAATCCATCAAAGCCTGAGTTAATTGTTCCTTGTGAAGCTGAATTAACAGAGGCCCATAGGAAGAACAAGTTGTTTCTCTTAATGCATTTGCATGGAACACCATCCTTGTCCAGCTTGGCGTTGTGTTCCACATTTCAATTATGTTTAAGCTTGAATTTCTGGAGTTTCTTATAAGTGTAGTGGATGGGCTGGAGATTGGTGTTAGAGAGATTCATTCACTAAGTTTGAAACTAAAAATGTTGGCCACTTAGTGTACTTCATTTTTGGTAAATTGAATAGACTCTTGTACTTATCTAAATAATTGAAAAGACCCTCGAGTAGTTATCAGTACAAATTTAGTCCTTGTACTTGATTGTTTTTATTATTTGGTCCAAATTACCTGCTACTGCAGGTCACTTTCTTCCATGTCAGCCAGAATGCCTCGTCAGCCTGCAACGTCGGCCTCACATCTCTGTCATCTTTCCAAGTCACCTAACAATATCTTGTCGCCGCCGCATCATCCACTCAATATAGAAAAATGCTAAATGTCTCAAATATTGTATGTACAAAATGACGTGGCAGTCTATGTGACACGTACATGGGCTTAAAATCAAGTTTCGACAAATAATTACCCGACATATATGATACCACTACCCTCCAATGAATTTTTGGCGCGGAGCGCCCGGTATATGAAATTTACTATACATGTGGCGTGTTATGATTAGGCCAAGTCATTGATAAGATAATTAATGTGTCATATTTCATTGGCTGACGCATCATTTTGTACAACTTTTGGAACATATAGCATTGCTCCTCAATATATAAAACCTTACCACGTCAGCCTGATTCACCCCATCTGCATCATCCCTCACACCCTCCAATATCAATCGCCTCCAAACTCTCAGTACCTCCCATTGTTCCTTATTCATGTTCACCATTGATACACTCATAGTCACACATTCTAATCTGATCACTACAAAACAGTAACCAATACAATCACACCCAACAAAAAATTAATGATTTTAACAAATACCCAGAAATGTATCTGTTGAATAATCAAATTCTACCAACCAAAAAAAAAAAAAAAATTGTACTGCAGCTGCATGTACTACAAAGAAAAAAAAATAGTACAAAAAAAAAAAACAAATACACGCACTTCAAATTTTCAAATCCTCTAATTTCTTCATTGTTGGTTGACTTGAAATCCAAAATAGATGGATTTGAATGATATGTCTTTCCTTGATAGAGATGATGTTTGGGAGGCTTGGAGAGAGTGAGGGCGGAGATGTCGGTGCCGCTGGGCACGACCTTACACCAGGTGTACTCGGTGCCGCCGGCGACACGAGCCGTGGGCTTTGGTTCAACTTTTTTTATCAGACATGAGAAACTGAAACAATTGAAGAAGAGAGACGAGAATGCAGGGTGTGTAAGGCCTGACGTGGCAGGGTATTTTGGCTGATGTGGCGAAAAGCTTAGGTGGATGGGCGATGTGGATGGGTGACAAGGCATTGTTGCTGATGTGGATGTGTGAGACTAGTAGTAGCATATCATTTGCCCAAATAAAAACACAAACAAATACAAGTACTAAACCTATAGTAAAAATTACTCAATTACTTTTTCAATTGTTTGAACAAGTAAAAAGGGTTTCCAACTAATTCACCGTAATATTTTGATATATATGTTCAATCAGGTTTGCATTTAACTGAATAAATTGATGATTATAGACGGTGAAGTCACATAATTGGCTGATATTTCCTTTTATGGTACCTCTAGGACTTTGACTATTAATTGTTACTCCCTTCGTCTCAAAATAAATGTCTTGTTTCTCTTACATTTTTGTTCCGAAATGAGTGACTTGTTTCATTTTCTAGTAAGTTAATTATACATGAATTGTAAATAGAATCCCTTGACACATGATCATGAAAATACAATAGTAAACATATCACACCAAATTCTTAATCTTTTTTTTTAAAATAAAAAAGTGTACAATCATTTTAAAACGGATAAAGTATTTAATAAATGAACCATTAGTAGGACTGGGAAAAAAGTAACCGAAACCGACAAACGAAACCGAGCCACGTTGAACGAATCAGTTCCGTAATAGGCTGGTCAGAAGATGAATATTTTGATGTTACTTTGGTTGTAACCGAACTAGATTGATTATACATTTTGACCGAACCAATGGGTTATTCATAGCTTCGGTTCCAAAATAAATCTATTTGGTTTGACAGCAGATGCATGCATGCAAAAATTGTAATTGATGATAAAATTTCAACAGACAAATGAAGAGTACTCTATATAAATACCCTCAAAACAGAACCACTTTTACGAACAAGGTAAAAGGTGAATCAAAACCATCCATAGTACACCACACACTAGAGCACCTCTGAAAAACAAAACAAAACATATCTCATGCGGAATCAGGTCCATAAACTAAGTTGGCTTCCGCATGTTGCGCCCAGCTCGGATTACTTCATCCACCAAAAGTATCTGCGATGCTATAACAGGCCTGCAAAACATATATTAATGAAATCAAAATTAAATATAATTAGAACGCGGTCCTCAGAATTTTAATGTCATATACTCATCAACGGCTAATAATATATCACAGGTATTATATAGTAGCTTGATTCAACACAAAAGGAACGAGGGTTATAAACTTGTAAGGACATAGATTTCACATTTCAGTATTGCGCAAGGAAAGGGGAAATATTTGACATCCAAGAAATAAGCCCACACGACACATACCCTGAATTCAAAATCTGGCGCTTCACAGAGTAATTGTCAAAGATACCCTCCATTTGGGGATCAATGGCCTCTCCTGTGTGCTGATCCAATCCTACCACATTCCCCCGGTCATGTTCTCCCTGAATAGGCACCAAAACAGCATCATAAACCAAATGAGTCATTTACTCATCTTTGTACTCCATCCAGAAAATAACATGTAGATAACATGTGAAGAAAGCATACTGTAAGAGAAATGATAACATCCTGAGTATCAAGCCCAGAATTTTCAGCGAGTGTCTTGGGAACCACAAGAAGAGCATCAGCAAAAGCTTCGACACCAAGTTGGGCACGCTGCTCAAAAGACCCAAATGAGTTCAGAATGATGAAAAATGAGGGAAATAAATACTGCAAGAGTTTTCATTACCCCTGTAACAGTTTTCTTTACTTCATTGATGAGATATTGTCTTGCAGCAACTTCGAAAGCTCCGGCACCCTGAACCACAAACAAGCAATTATAGAAAATCAACCAAAATCAAATTCAGAAGAATTATATTGATTTGAAACTTCAAGAGCTATATAAAGATACAATAGCATAATCAAAAGGAACTCTCTAAAACTTAAAGAGCTATGTAAGGAAACAATAGCTGAATATAAAAAATCGAATGCTAATGTACTCTCTCTTTTTCACAAGACCTACCTCCTATCATACACTAACTTCTAGCTCAGCATATTAAAAAATGAACAAGCCAAAAAATGCAAGATCACTCAGTTGATAGGTAGGGACGCAAACTGAGGAAACCTATTGACATTTTTACTCTTACATAACACCATAACTATATCATTTTCCATGAGCCATATTTACTACGGCTTAACTAACGTCAACTAAGGTGGCATGATTAACATAGCACATTGCAGAAGAGCACATTTTACTTGCAACGCATCAGTTCGATACATATAATAAGATTATAAAAACATGAAAATCCCCAACTGTTATCTGGAACATGTAAGAGCATGCACTGCTTAAAATTTATGTAGTTAAACAATGTAAAGACCACACAGGCAGTAGCAATAGAGAAGTTCAGAATTCCATAAGTGGTTGGTTACAGGTCACATGTAGCATGAAAGGACACTTCTAGTCTCAAACTTACCAATATGACTGCTTCGTCCTCAATAGTATTTTTCACTGCTCTAAGGCCATCACGCACAGCATCCTTAATTTGAGCAATCGTATGGTCATTGGGTCCTGCCACATTAAAGTGTCCAGTAGGATTAAACAAGTAAGTAATCCATTATGAGCAGTAGTATTAATATAAGTATATTTAAAACTGCTATAAGCTTTACAACATATACTCGTATAGTCCTTCTAGATTGAAAAGTTTTTTTTTCAGTATAAGGGAGATTAGAAGTGCAAATCGAATACCTTTGATTAGAATTGTGCAAGAATGAGGATTCTTCACATTCTCTACAAATGTGTACTTCTCCTCTCCAAGAATATGCTCATAGACAAGTCCAGCCCAGCCAAGGCAATCAGGAGTTAAATCATCAACTGAATTTACAGCCTCACCCCCACAAGCCAATATCAACCTTTCCATATTTCTCCTCTTTGCTCTTCGAAGGGCAATTATCTACACAACAAAAGAATCAGTAAGTTGCATGCCAGGTAAAGCATGTGATGCAATAAACCTTTACTACTAATTTTGCAATGAATTACCAATAACGCAAGGGAATTTATGGAGCTCCAATCAAGTTTATAGTTAAAGGTACAGTGCCCCTTGAAGAAACTATCAGTTTCAAGTACATGAGAATATGCACCAACATAATGTTTAAAATTAACAAGGAGTTTGCTAAGTAACATGCAGGTTTGGGATAGAAGATTTTTCAAATTTGGTATTTGGTAATATACTACTATTCCAAGGCCATCTAACAGAACCACTTGTTGTTGCTTATAACACCAACCATGATTGGACAACCATAATAGCCTAAACAGACTTTGTTTTACTCCTTGTGAACTTGGCATTTTACAAACAAATTGCTAATGTTGTTGTTTATAACACCAACCATGATTGGACAACCATAATAGCCTAAACAGACTTTGTTTTACTCCTTGTGAACTTGGCATTTTACAAACAAATTGCTAAGGTGGCATCAACAAAGCATCCCACAGTTCCCTTTTCAGACATACTCAATTTTAGTAAAGCCAAACAAGAAAACAAAATATATTAAAACTTATTACCAATGCAAATGTTCCTTTGGCAACACTAATTCCATGGATAATACAATATCCAAAATACAAGACATCTCCATAACTTACCCCTGCCCTCGCAAGAAGGTCCAATGATGGGGGATCAATACCCTTTTGATTGATAATAACGAAGTTGCTTTCACCATCTGAGCAAACCTGCATAGGATGAAAAGTACGAGGAACGTTCAATAAACAACATTACACAACTATTACTCAAATATAGAAAAATGCATGTTGCAATAAATTGTACTTTGTTCTTAAGTTCAATTATCTTCCTGACTCTTTCGTCAACCTGACGCCTTTCAGCTAAAACCATCGCCTCTCTCTGTTCTGCATTTGAGTAGAAAAAACCTGCATTCACTTCACTGCAAGATAAAACATTAGTTTTTATCTGCTTTTTAATTCTGAATAAAGGATACTAAGAGGGATGTGAGGGTGGAGGAGAAAGCACATACTGCACAATATAATAACACATCTTTTGCACAAGACATGATCCTTAACTGATAAAGCCATATCCATACTTCTATCAACTGTACGAAATATATGATTTTCATTGATAATCCCAAATTCCCACTGGCTCCCAACATTAAATTTATGTTTCCCAACTGCATGGCATGCATGGAAGGAAATTTTTCGAGAGAAAAGAATTATAATGGCAAAGCATAGCTGCATGCATTGATTCAAAAGCATAGAGAAACTTTAACAGACTTTATATACCATCATGAAATTTAACCAGTTAAACCTCACTCCTCAAACAAGAAAGCTTCTCAATATGTACCTTTTCTCATACTCCAGAGACACGTTGCAAGTCAAGATGTAACAATTCTCTGCTCGCCTCTTCATATCTGGATGCCTTGAACCATGATCCAGGACAAGACCCTCAACCTAAAACATAAAATGAAGCTTTTAAGAACCTGTGAAACAATATCAGGCAAATTGCACAACAAGACATCGTGATGCTACCTAAAAATGGATAAGAAAACTGATTTTTATATATAGATCTTGTGACTGCATTAATTTTTACATAAAAGTACATTCTAAGTAAAAAGGATAAAGGTTTAATGAATAATGAAAAAGAGGCGATTGTTAGGGAGCAAGCATGGGTGTTAATCAGTAATTCGTAGAACACCTTATGATTAAGGGACTAACATCTTAAGCAATTAGAAAACATGAAATTTGTGTGTGCTGAGTCCAATAGTTATTTGACAACTAGAGAAGCATACTTAGGCACTTAGCAAGTATTCATTATGAAAGTATAACAACTTTTAACTGAACATTCACTCAGTCTCCTCTTAAGCACAGAATTTAGTAAGGAATTCAGTCCCTCTACCTCTCTTCATCCAGTTCCACACCCTCAAACACCCAGACTACATGACCAAACATCATGAAACTACTAGCACCATCAAAGGCTACCAGGATATCTTGCTCCTTACAGTACCAATTAAAAAGAAAGGGAAAAAAATAGTGTCCACGAATGCAAACAACAATTACTTTTAGACAAACATACCAGGCGTGTATCAACATCAAACTTATGGCGCATGTGCATAATCTCCACCATGAATAGGTCAATTTCTTCCTCAGGCTTCCGAATGCAGAGAACCTGTCATATCCAAACCAGATATCAAATACATAAAAAACATGCAAAGTCTACCATAAATTCTAATCTACATAACTCAATCAACACGATGATAACTAGAAGCTTAAGAGTATGTGCTGGTACACAGCCTCAATAATGTCAACACATCCAGGCAGACTCACCGCGTTGGTGACTATGTCAGTCAACTGATCAGCCAATGCTTCATACAACTATAAAGAGAAAAGAAAAGAAAAAATCAGCTCCTTGGTAACAGAAAGTGAAGCAAGAGATCAGAGTAAAATAATATTAATATTAATAATACCTTTGTCCTCAATGTTGTTCTTGCCACCATTTTCAGGATCTCTTTATCGGGTTCATTACCCATCACCACAGGAGTCTTAAATTTTTCAAGAAATTGGAGAGCTGATCGTTTAGCAATCTCAAAACCATCAACCAAAACCCGAGGATGCATACCTGAAACAATTAAAATCCAATTATTTGGAAGGGGAGGATAAAACAAAACTTTCTGGGAAAAAAAAAAAAAAAAGCAACATGACAGACTGAATATCCATCTGTATGAGATAAATGGAAGAAGCGGGTAGGGAAATTGGAAATTATACACGAAAATTAAGATGGAAACTATTAAATAAATAAATAAAAACTTGAAATCCAGAAAGGAATGGAAAACTAGGGAGAATAGCACAACTTGTTCCATAGTTGCTTAAAAGAGTCTAGCCTAGTTATGAAATACACATAACATTAAATGCCCATGACACTAACCCAAACAGTACAACTAACCTTCATCAATGTAACGTTCAGATTGCTTCATAAGTTCGCCAATAAAGATGACTGTAGATGTAGTGCCATCTCCACTTATGTCATCTTGGGCAACTGCTGTCCTTGCAATCATGATAGCAGTTGGGTTTTGAATTTGCTGCAAATGTTACAAATCTCATCAAGTACAGCAGCATAAAATGGGAATGCAACTATGGAAGTTTAGGCAACTTAATACCAATCAAGTAATTTCCAACACTGATCATGCTGTATTGTACTCCTCCAAATCAAGAAGATAACTCACTCATTCCTAGTCCTTACTATAAATTAGAGAGCCACACAAAAGTAAATGGTACCGCAACTACTACATAGCATCTAAAAACTTAAAACTACCATTTTCCAGTAACTAAATCTAAAGTTTCAAAATTTCTTAATGCTTTCTCATTAATAATAAAAACTTAAACCATATATTACAAAATCAAAGATACAGCTAGCAAGTTTTAGGTTAACCATTCTACAACTTCAAACCAAGCAACAAAATAATAATTGTAAGTCAAATATGAGCAAATGTAAGCAACTGATTTTGAAAAGAGAATGTGTAGACAAATATCATATCGGATTCCAGCAAGTAAAAATAAAAAATAAAAAATGCAAAATAAAAGGCGGAAGCTTATCAAATTCAAACCCCTTCAATTGGACTACAACAAATCTCCATAAACCACTTGAAAACAAAACCAAATAAAAATAAAAAGAGCCATAACTACTAATATAGTTCATCTCCATCCTAGCCTAAGCCATCAACCCTAAAACCCTAAACAGACTCCCCAAATTGATAAAATCTCTCCATATGAAGGCCATCCCTTTCCTAACTTGATTTTTTTTAGATCTTGTGGTTACAAAGGCTTGAAACAATCTATTTTAAAGAAAAAATGTAATTCAACAAAATAAACAGATTTTAAATATCTATCTGTGGAACAAAAATAACACTGTCAGAAACTTGCACATCCTGAATCCAAAGATCTATAGTTTTAATGGTGTAAAAGAGCTAACCATTTCTTTCAAAAGAGTGTTTCCATCCTTGGTGAGTTTGATATCGCCGGCGCCACCAACAAGCCTGAAATCACGAGAAGATCAGAGACAAAATGACGGGAAAAATGAAAACAAAAGAGCGAAAAGAAATAGGAGAAGCAAATGAAGAGGTGAGAGCATAATACATCTTGATGGTGCCCTTGGGGCCGAGGTTGGATTTGAGGACGTCCTGCAAGCCCTTAGCGGCATTGATGTTCATGTGAAGAGCCGCAGATTTGTTGAGCACCTCCGCATTTGGATTCAACACTCGGATTGACATTTTCGATGCTGGTGCTGATGCTGAAGCTGCTGCTGGAGAAGCGAACGAACTGCACTATGCTTTTCTAGAGAGAGAGAGAGAGAGAGTGCGTACTATTGAGTTGGTATCGAAGGAACTGTGTTTACGATGTGAGAGACTAGCCTTGGGGGTTTTAGGGCTTTCTGGACTCTCTCTCGTGCTGCAAATTTTTTCGTTTTCAAATAGATACGATGTCGTTTTGGATAATGGTTTGTTTGGAGACTATAATAACCTAGAACAGACCATGTAGCCAAATTGGAAATTTTTGCTATGTAAGGATGATTGGAGTGCTTGGTTTGAGAAATCTCAAAACACATGATTGTGCATATTATAGAAGTGTAGATTACACATAGGTTAAAAATAATTTGTTTTCATACATTCAAAACGGTTAAATGCTTAAAGATTCTTGGACTTTTAATCATTTTAAAGTAGACCTTCAACCAGGATCTTCGTTACTTGCAGTTTCTTAACTTTTCAAAATTCACGTCGACATTACACGTCACCTACTCAATCACGTCAAACTCATCATCTTCATCCCCTTCTCCTTAAGTACCGATGGGGTTAAAGGGATAGAGACCGCATATGTTTCTTATTCTTTTTTGCAACTTCGTTTCTCTCATTCTCCTTCTATCAAACCCAAAAGATCTTCACCGTCTGCGTCGACTTGAAATAAAAGCCTTCAAATTCCAACTCACTATTATTGGTATACTTTCGCGGCGAAAAAAGTCATTTCTATAGCCAAAAACTCATTCGTCATCGCCCTCATGGAGAATCCTCGTTGCCACTTCACACCACTCGATCTCTGCGGTTTATGGGACTTCAAAACTAGAGATGTTTGATCCAAATCCGATTATGGGTCTGATGTGATCATAAATGTTTTTGATACCGCAGTATTGCCAAAGTTTGTGACAAAACTGTTAATTGTGTCCATCTACCACTTTAAAACCACAACTATCTCTATGCCTTCCTCATTTTTATTTCTCAATACATGAAGCAAGAAATATAACAACACACATAGACCAACAATCAAGAAACATATCATCGAAATAGAGACCGTTTTTTTATCAAATCGGTTACAAGATTTTTTTTAGTCAAAACATGTTCCACCTTCCCTAAGTCTCATGATCGTTGATGAATGTCGTCTATTGTATGACATTGCTTCAAGCTCCATCGTTGGCGGGATATGGCAACCACAACCTCAAACAACATATCGGATGTCCTAAATGGAGCTCTGAAAAGACGACATCATTTGTCCAAAGTGAAACTCACCAAAACGCATTGTTTTGGCCATTTCTCGGATGAGTGGTGACATGGGCAACAAGTTCACGTGGGTCGTCGACGCGGCATACTATTTTGACATGGACTTTTTCAACTGGCTACAAAATGTTATTTGGACTAAATTAGGAAAAAAAAATCAAGTATTGAAACAAGTCGAAACCCTAATTGAGGGTCAACTAAAAAAAAAACTTGTATTAATAATAATTGATGTATGTTTTTGCATTGTCTTTAGTCTTTGCCCCAAACAAGTAGCAAATGTGATGCAAGAAATGTTAGGATCGAAACGACCCGATGGACAAATATTTAGAGATAGGATATAAAAATGAAAGCGAAA